>JAJTWR010000257.1:947500-1022500 GCA_021613335.1 Whitmania pigra | reverse complement strand
CCTCTGAAGCTAAGCATGTGGCGCCATGTAAATGAACAGAAAGTAGCTGTAAATGGGGGAGTCCCATTAAAGTAAGTCCAAATCATCTCAGATATGCATCGGACTATAATCAAGTAAATAAATAAATAAATAAATAAATAAAGTTCCAAATGGGAACCTGAATAACGACAAATATTCTTACTTTTTTTTTATTTCAACTTATCTCCCTGCCCCCCTCAAAAAAAATCCTTCCTAGTGACCTTTTGTTATATCGCCCACCATTTCCCAGGCAGGGGTCATGACGGAGAAATCGTATTTTCCTTGACCAATCAAATAGATCCCCAATTTGGCATTTCCAGTTACATCTTTGTTTCTCCAAAACGTTGACGTTAAAAATTGGAAGCGTTGCATGAGGTGGTAATGTGTCAACAGTCGTATTGTGTCGTGTTCGAAACACACCCTTCACCGCCACAAGTGCCCTCGGGAAGGGGCGCTATATAAATGGTTTCACGGAGAGCCTCTGACGCTATGCATATGGCGCTATGTAATTGAAGTATAATTACATTTACAAACCACAATTAACACATTAAAATATCATTATTGTTATTATTTTTTAATTTATTATAACTATGTCATATTATACATGTTATTGTACCAATATTACTATCGGAACATTCCGACCATCCCATTATTATTTGTTATTGTTAGTACTTTTTACGAGTAACACGATAAATGTCATTATATTGAATAATAGCAATATTGTTTGTACAGTTATATTGAAATATATAGTTTGAATTAGTAGCATAATTTATGTTCATTATTAAATTTGCAACTAATAAGCAGTGATTATGGATTTAATTAATTGATTAATTATAATCGATGTTATTACTCCATTATTATAATAATATTATTACTATTATTGTTATAATTTTTGCGTTAATAATGACGGCGTCTCTCTTGATTAGCAAGCAGTCGAGATGAAACGGAGATGGCACCATGTTTTAGTACAATTTACTGCCGCCCGAGTACAATTTTTAGTACTCAAAGAACCAACCAGTTATTAGAACCATTTAATTTTGCTATTATAAGCATTATTATTATTATTAATATTATTCACACTATTATATGTTGCTATTATTTCCCTCGCCATCGCCATCATCATCATCATCATCATCATCTGCAGAATCAGTATCATCATCGCCTTGTTCATCTCCTCAATTAACTTGAGATAAGGAGATAACTATTAGGCAGAGTCCCACACTCGCCGAGACTAAAATAATTAGATTCGAGACGTTTTTATTTTCTAATTTAGCTTTGGAATTGAAATCAAATAAATGAAGTCCATTAATCGTCAGCGAAATAGAAATTTAAAAAAACAATAAAAAACAATGTAAGTTCACCTCGATTCTCCTGTAGAAATGAGAAGCAAAAAAAAATTCACTCGCGAGATTTCCGTTTTGTTAGAAAAACCAAAATTCTCTCCTCCTCCGTTGTTGTACGACGTTGTACCACGTTAAAACCACACACAAATTTATTCGACCGAGGTCTCGAAAATCGAATACAGGACGAGAAAAATCTGCAAGTGGCTACGCTCAGTCAGTCAGTCTTGCATTTAGAGGCTCACTTTTCTTGGCGTCTTTGACATCGACTTGTTAATGTCCTCGTCTGGAGTAGTTTCCCTCTGTTTTTTCTATATGTGTGTGTGTTTGTGAGTTGTTTTTTTTTCTTGTGTATGTGTTTGAGAGAAAAAGGACACACAGAGGGAGCGAGAGAGAAAATGAAACAAAAGATTTACACTCTTCGACGAGAAAAATTGAGAATTCTAGATCTGCGCAGAACTGACTCAGAATGAATCGATCCGTAGCAAGCGAACCTCGAAACTGAACTCAGTATATTTTTTTTTCCGTTTTTATATTTCTCCTTACAGTTGTCGACTGATACTTAAACTGTTTTGCCGCGCGACGGATCCTAGCATCTCCAAAACGTCTGCCGCTCAATAGAAGACTTATCCGATATTTGTTGGAGGTCTTCTATTCTCTTTCCTGCTCAATCTCTCACCCAGTCACTCACCTCACTTTCCAATTCGACTTCTCTCTCTTTCTTTTTATCTCTCCTTTGCTATGGCGCGCCTGCGAACAAGCCGGGGCAGGTTATTCGACTGAAATCCCAGAAAAGACCAATTAAGAGAGCAAGAAGAGTTGGACGATTAAATATTCTGCGAGACTTTTTAAGAAATTCATTTTGCCGAATAGGCCTCGTTCTCTATTCTCGCACTTCTTAAGTCGTCGTGTCTGCCTTTTTAGAATTGATTTCCACTTCTTCGAACGTTTTCTCGGAAATATTTTCGTCAAAATGTCTCGACTCGTGACAAATTCGTTGCTTCAGTCCACTGAACACTGCTGGAAATATCAGGAGAAATGTTAAAAGACTTTCTTGTCTTGCAAAGAAATAAAAAAAAAAAGAAAGAAAGAGCGCGAACAAATTCAATAAAAGACAGAAAAATTGCTCAGAAACAAACATGACCAATGAAAATGAAAATGAGCGCAGACGGTTGTCAAATTGCTTTTCTCGAATTTATTTCTCCTGATTTTAACGAAATCTGAAGAGTTCTGACGCTTTTAATTTGCCCGGCAAACAAACCAGACGTCGCTGGAGGCTTGCAACTCAGAGCGGCAAAGGGACCATCCAAGATAATGAGCTGGAAGAGAGAGAGAAAATTACTCGTTGATTTCGAATCAGATGCGGCACGAATTGTTAATGGCCTAAGCAGAGCGAATGCCTTTGAAATAGCAGCTTAGGCGCTAGCTGGAAACGACCCCACTTAGGAATCGTGCCGGATCGTTTTATCGAGGCCCGGGGCAGATACCGGAGAGTCTTCGAGTGTTCGAGAATGGAGGAACCTCGAATTGGAAAGAAAATTAAGTGCAGTCTTCTCGAATTAACAGCGCCACGCTCCGCGGCGTGCAGCCACACCGGCTACGACTCATAAATCAGCTTTTCTAAAGCCGGTCGCGAACGGCCGTCCATAGTTTTTGCTGCCGGAATAAAAACGCGATTCTAGATTCAAATTAGCGAAACGGCGCTAAGGTGCGCCTTGATTTATCGACTGGAAGAAGCGCTGCATCATCCGGGAATTAGATGAAGACTTTCCTCTTTATCCGGACTCATCGTCTCATTCATTCCATCTCCAGGATGACCCTGGATGATTGAGGTTGGTTACACGTGGGGGGCAAGCATCCACTCGATTCGACGATGATTGGAAATTCTAGAAAACACAACTTTTTCTGATTTTCCAGATTTGTTCCATCCGGCGTTATACTTGGGAAATATTTCCAAACCATTTAATAAATCGACGGGCCAATCGTGCGCCAGCTCAGAATCTATCTGGATGAGAAACGGAAATCGAGCCACGAAACCGGAGTAAAGGAAGGCAAAGTCTTTCCAGGAAGATTCCTGAATCTTTCCAGCATAATATCGAGGATACGTTCAGGAATTCGATATTGGAGTGAAAGCCATTAACAACATGGAACGACCAAGAGGAAGATGTATTATCACGAGACGCTCTTTCGAAACTGGAAAAGTGGCCATTGAGGCCCATAAACGTGCAAACGGGTTAAGCTAATTGCCAATCGTTAAAGCATCTTTTGAGATTAAATTCTTTACTTTTTCGAAATTATTTCCCTTCTTTGCCCGGTGAAATGAAATCTCGCTAGGTTCCGGATGCCTTCGCTGCAGTCGGCAAAGCATTTCCCCTTCGGTTTTTCACCTCGAAATAAATAAAATAACTTGGAACGAGTCTCCAGGCTGGTTTAATAATTTTCCTTTCCAGAGCAACGACCGATAAGTTGAGAAGAAGCAGAAGAGATGTAGTGATTAAAAACTAGCGTCATTTCGAGGTGACTATGAACGGCCAGGATGGCGGATTTAGTCAAAGGATGCCTGTTGAGGGCATGGATTAGTTAGGAGGCGGAATGGGATCATGACTGTACATACCGGTTCGAGATTCCAGCGAATGATTGCTTCCATGACTGGCTTAGACGACAGCTCAATTTCTCAACTCGAGCACCAAGTTTGGATAAAAGTTGAACTGGAATGTGACGAGTATGAAGTAGAATTTCATTTCCGTCCGTTTTCCAGGAAAACCTCTGGAATTCAACTTTGACGAAATGTACTCAAAAGTCAAAAAAAAAAAAAACGGGGGCATTCCATTCCGCTGACAAAACAATCCAAAATTTCCAACTCGCATCGTGAGTGCGTTACGTTTTTAACCTCAAAAAAGTTGTTTTCAAATTAATCCCGACGGCGTAAGCCCTTTCCACTTCTCCGTCCAGAAGGAGCTCGGATTCTTTCCATTCTTCAAGCAAGATTAGTTTTAGAAAAAAAACCTTTTCTCGTTTTCCATCATTCTCCCAAAAAACTTTGCTAGGCCAAAAACACCACTTCATGCCCAAGTCCTCCAAACGATGTCCACGAGCGATGAAAGGTCTTCTCGCCTTCGTACGTACGTTGTACGACAGTCTCGTGATGGGCAATTTTGATTTTTATGGCCAAACAAAGCCTCGGGACGAATCGTTTCGGCACGAACCTCATCACATCAGTACTCCGTCAGTGAGCACCGTTATGTCTCCTGTATTTCATGCCAGAGCTCTGGAAAACAAAAAGTTCAAAGTTTCTGATGAATGCCGATGCAGCAAGACCAGCGAATGAAAGCTCGGTCATCGAGAATGAAGAAATTTTGGAGAGAACGGAGTTTAGAAAATCCTCGACTCCATCTGTCGAACTGGATGATGTTCAGCGTACTCGAACGTTCGCCGGCGAACAATAAAACGGCACGGCACTAAAAAGGGCACCGGGAAAAGCGAGGGTAACGCTCGCATAAACTCCACGGAACACGCTAGCAGCCCGGCAGACGCGAATGCGATTAAGGCCGACTAATTTAATTAATTAATCTAGGTCTCCAAGGGAGGATTGTATTTTATTTTTAATTTTAAACGCCCTCCCCCCCGAGGCACGCCAGCTCGACAGGATGAGTAGGGTAGTTTACGTTCATTCTCCTTGCGATGGAGCAATCGGGCTTCGTTAAGTCGAATTTAAGCTGGAAAAGCAAACGGATCCGGCAGATTACGGCATGGAATTCATTTACAAAATGCATTCCGGACGTCCGGTCGGCAATCCAACAAGAAAAACGCACAGAAGCGAGCCCGAAATTTCGACGTTCCGGCAGGGGCAGAATAAGCTTCGGCGTAATAAGCGGCTTTTACGAGCAGACGACAAAGTCAAATGGAGCGAAGTCATTAAGATTTCAGCGCTCTTTCATGCTCCGGTATGGAAATAAAGACGAAGCGCACCGTCCAGGCGCACAGATGAATTATTAAATCTTTTCCAGTTCTGAGAAATTCAGATTTTTATCTTCCACTTTCGCCTCGCCATTCCCGGTGGAAACAACTTAATTTTCATTATTTGCCAGTACGATGGCGATGAAAGGCAGGAATCCTAGCGCCTGAGGCAGCGTGATTTCGTCATAAAAAATTCAATGGAGCACCTTCAAAACGAAGACATGTTTAATCACATGCAACCTCACTTTGTCTGGAGAATCCCGGTCAAATGAAGCGCATTTTCCGGCAATAAACGACACTGAGGGAACAAAGAGCACTCAAACAGTTGGAAAAGTTCTTGTGATCTCCTAAATAGACGAAATGGGAGACAACGGGTCGATCGAGCTCCCCTCGGTCTCGTTGCGCGGGTACTAGGAGCCCACGAACACATGGCTCCCGATTTCAGGTTAAAAACTTGATAACTTTTTCGAAACCAAACGAAAAGCAGCAACAATTAAAAGTGAAAAAAATATTATTTCCGAACAACCACATGAAGAAGAAACATCAGTGAATAATATATTCATGTTACTGTGAAGCAGTTGACAACGACTTACCTGCTTCGGGAAGAAAAACTAAGAGATGATTACTGAAATGTTATATGTTATATAATTCTGTAAATAAATATAAATGAAAGAATAAAAACAAAGATTCGAAATAATGCAAATCGAAAAAATCTAACCGAAAACAACATAACTAACTAATCACTAACTAATCACTAACGAGTAGCCCTAACAACCCAAAAACCGGCAGCAGAACCCGAAAGTATTTTGGTCCCCGACACATCTGGTCGAGCCCTCCAAAATTTAAGTCTTTCTTTCGGTTATGGTCTCCTGGAATACCTGTTCAGCTTCTTCTTCCAGCTCTTGGGTATGTGCACTCGTTCCACCCACATCTTTCGTCATGGAAGGGGGTTTTACCACCGACGACTCCAACGAAGTCTTCATCGACATTTCCAATTCCTTCGCAGAAGTTCCTAAGCTCCCAGCTTGCCTGGGTTCGCTGGGCGGATGGGATGACTCGGTAATGGAGTCCACGTTGACTTCGCCGATAGGAAGGGACGATTGAAGAACAATCTCCCCTGTCAGGTCATTTAGAGGGGGTAACCACTGATCCATAACATCAGGGAGGAGTGGAAAAGATTCCATCCGAGACACTTCATCTTTCCGAGACGGTCGCTCCCCCACTGTCCCAGTAGGAGCTTCCTCGGCCTGGTCTCCTTCGGCAGTCGCGCTAGGAACCACCGACTCGACATCCTTGGTCTCGTCTATCTCGACCAACGGGGGTAGAACTACTAACTCGGCTTCCTTGAACTGGATCGTCCTTCTCCTAGACATCTTCCTTTCGGCCTCACCTTCTGCTGCACCTTCCTGCCCTGAAGTGGGCTCCGACTGCACCTGTTTCTTGGTCTCGCTGCGCAACGAACTCTTCTTGCTTCTCAAAATTTCTGCGGAATCTCTGATCTCTCCTGATTCCTTAATCTCGGCCTCAAGTGCTTGCGTCTGATGCGATGACTTGGTAGTGATGGTCCTCTTCCTTGAAAGTGTAGCGTGGGCATGCAGACCCTCTTCAATCTTTGCAGCCTTTGCAATTGTTGTTTAAATTTTATTTATTTATTTAATTATTTATTCATCTCAAATTCACAAGCAGCAGCTACAATTCACCGATCAGAAAAGATAAATGGTTTATTTATTTTTTTATTTATTTATTATTTTTTAAATCATTTCCAAACAGCTTCAAATGTTCACCTGTAGGTCTGATATAGAGGAACGGCGCTTCCCAGCCCCACCGGCAGCTTCCGTACCCAACTTGATCATTCCTGCCCCGCCAATGATGGTTTCGGTGTGCGCCTGACTGTCCCTGAAGCCTAAACTCGTCATGTCCACAGAGTCTTCCATCTTGAGACGACGAATATGCGTCTCCTCCCAAGACTCGTTGTCGCCTCCGCTGCTGAGGGAGATGTCGTCCAAATATATTTTGCGACTTTTCTGGAGGGTATCAGAAGACGTTTTCATGGATGGTTTCCTAGAAGGCGGACGCGGCCGCTCTTCTGGCGGGGGTTCTACGTAGTCACCGATGAAAACTCTTCCTTGTTCCACTCGAGTGATGACGGGCTCGGGCACGGCCTCTTCGTCAGCTGGAGATTTTGGCGCCATGAGAGCCGGACAATCGCAGGTCGTCTGAGAGAAGAATGAATGAAAAAGGAGTGAACATCTGTGAATATTATCTGAATTGAAATTGGAATCAAAATCACTTTCAAAAGTTTGAATAGTCTGTGTTTATGGTCGAATTAATTTGAACAATCTTTTTTCGGTCCCTATTAACCGATAAGCAATCGATGAACTACGACCTTTGACCTATGACCTACAATGCTGTAGAGGTTGTATGCAACTCACAAGCATCTTGAAGTCAATGTCTTGTTCGGGAGGGTAAGGAATGTCGGCACAATGACCGATTCTGAACTGTAGAATAAGAACATTGAATGTCACCAGATGTCATGTCGAAAATATTTATAAAAGGTCCAATTAATACATTGGTGGCTTCTTCTCAACTAAACACTACCCTTGGAGTGCACTAAAGGTGCCTCACCCTCTTTCTGTAGATGGTCGACGAAAACATGTCCATCGGCTGGTCTGGGGTGCCTTCCAGGGCAAAGCTTTCCATTTGGTATAGCGGAAGACTCTTGTCTTCTGGCATGACCCTGGTAGGGCCACGGGGTAGGAATTCCTCCATTTCCTCGCCCGAATCGTCTTCCTCGCAACCGCTCTTGTCGACCTGCACTTCCTGCTGCAATGGAAACCGTTGTTGATCAAGGAATTATTCCATCTCTAAATTATTATCTATTAGCAGAAGAAAATATATTATGAAAAGAAAATTATATTATCAGAATAAAAATGTATTATGAGAAGAAAAATATAGTATGAAAATAATTCGATAAAATATCTTTGGATAAAATATAGATAAAGTATTTAAAAAAAAATATTATCAAACAAATATATTGTATAAATTGTGCACTACATAGCATTGTTAAACATACAAACATATCATAGCATTGTTAAACATACAAACATATCATAGCATTGTTAAACATACAAACATATCATAGCATCGTTAAACATACAAACATCTCAAAGCAATCTTCATACCTGTGGATACTTCCTGTACTTTTCGAGTCTCTTCATCTCCTCGGCGATCGTTTCGAAAAAGTTCTCGGTGGTCTTCGCCAGAATTTCTTTAATGTCTTCCATTTCTTTGCTCTGTAATTTGCATAAATATATTATACTGTGAATATTCATTAGTCTCCGTCTCTAAAACTAAAATTAAACAATAACATGAACAAACAAATGCATTGAGTTACTTTAATTTTAACAACAAAACACAATAACAGTAAGGACAAATAACTTTAAATAACAAGCAATTTCATAGCAACTGTTCAAAATATTAATCAGTGAATAATAATTAATATCAACGAGTATAAATATGTGAGTATAAATTGTTATTGTGTTTTCTTGTCTATTTTATTTTGAGCAATTTTATTAAATAAGTAAACATTTAACCAAGCAATGAAATGATAAACCAAAGCCATCCATCACCAAGGTTATCACTGATAACAACGACACCATTGTCAATTATTGATTGTTTTGGATTTTTTTGATAGTTTTTGGTCGGGAAAATAAACTTCATGAGAAGTCTTAAAAATAATAACAATAATAACCATCATCATCATCATCATCATCATCATCACCTTCATCACCCCCATCACCGTCCTCATTGTCAGCATCACATTCACCACTTCAATGTCATTTATTTCTTCCAAACGTAGAAAAATATTATCCAGCAAATTGGAGCCAACAGAAAGACAGACGCACGATTTCCTGAGGCTGACTGGTCCTTCCGGCTTTAGCCAGTTTCCTGTCCTTTTCCTTGTCGTAGAGAAATTTCTCTCGTCTGCTTTCTCTTTCGATGAGCTTAAATGATGAATTGGTGAATTGATGAATCGTATCTCGTAATTGTAACGTAATTTATATAGCTCCATATGCATAGAGTCGGAGGCGCTTCTTGAAACCATTTATATAGCGCTCATTCCCAGGGCGCTGGCGGCAGTGCAGGCTGGGTTTCGAACACGACGCATAACAACTGTTGTCGTTACTGCCACATGCAGGCACATAACCCATCTGGCCAGCCTGAACGTCGAATTAGAAGTTATGTAATACTCGGTGATGGATGAAGAAATGAGCTACTACTTCAAGACTTTAAAAACTAATTAATTCTAATTAATTCTTATTTGATTTTTATTATCCACTCCAGTAAAATATTTTTGGCCTCTTTTAAGGATAAATCGAGTCTGAGTTTGTTTGGTTCGAAATTTTAAAATGTTTATGAAATATCAAGGATGTAATAATTAATAATGAATAATAATTATTAATAATGATAATTATTTTCGCAAACGTCCTCAAACAGGTAAACCTCAACAGAACCACGCCTGGAAGCCTGGAAAACCGAATTACACAAAATGTACTCGCATTGACGAAGAAGTTCTTTTCCCCACTCTGGGGCTCGAAGACTTCGCTGCTCATCTGGAGGACGTAGGTGTTCCCCATCTCAGAACCCACGGCCACGAATTCACCTTTCTCTTGGACGGACATGCAGAATAGTCGCTTGTCGGTCAGCTATCAAATGGAGAGTGCTTTTGAGGTGGTCGACAGATGGAAGTGAATTTGATAATGACGGATGTTGGAAATGTTAACGAGTTGTTAAATTATGCTGGTGATGATGGCTGGTTTTAAGAAATTATAAATCGTAAAAATAAAAAATTCGTAAATCTAAGAAATATCAGACTACAGCGTCGTAATTCTGACTAGAGACTAAGAATCGTCAATAACTAGAAGCATAAATTAAATAACTGACATTAAACACGAATACATAACATAAATAAATAAATAAATTAAACAATTACATGATATAAATAAATAAATAAATTAAACAATTACATAATATTGTTGTAAACTTGGAAATTAATTAAGTTTATATTGCTAAAATAATTAAATTTATATTTCATTATATTTGGTATCTTTTGCTACAGAAAGGTGTTCTCGATATTCACCTGACATTCAGCAAGAATCCAAACAACTTAGAAGTCAATTCCTTAAACTCTTACCTTCGATTATTCAGTTCCGTTAACTGAATACTTGCTTAATAAACTTACTCTAAAACTTACTAGTTCCCGGACCCCAGGTTATTTCAATATAAATAAGAATAAAAATAGAAATAAAACGACACTTATAAACACTCAACGACGTAGCCATTGACGAAACCTTGAGGCTGTACTCAGGTCCTTTCTGCCTGTACATGAGGTCCCACACGTCGAACGTTCCGTCGGCCTTCGTCACGAAAAAAACGCTCGGTCGAGGGGGGCTCCAACCCCCGTGGAGGACGTGGCTGTTGTACAAGCTGAGGGGATATGTTGGTGATGATGATGATGATTATGGTGGTGATGATAATGGAGATGATAATGGAGATGAGATGTTTATAATTAGTGGATCACAATAATTGTAACCACAGTAATATCACAATAATTAATAATTATATAATATAATTAACATGAATTATATTATATTATTATATTTATGTTATGTTTGATATACAATGGATAAATAAGTAAATAAATAAGTGTGCATGCAAATCAACCATCATTTGTTCGCTCGATCGTGCATCATTCATTCTAGTGAAATGGTCAGTTCATTCAGTGATTGTCAACACTGTCTACGCTTGTTCGAATATTAATCCATCACGATATTAATTCACGATATTAATTCACGATATTAATTCACGATATTAATTCATGATATTAATTGACGATATTAATTCACAATATTAATTCACGATATTAATTCACGATATTAATTCACATATTAATTCACGATATTAATTCACAATATTAATTCACGATATTAATTCACGATATTAATTCACGATATTAATTCACAATATTAATTCACAATATTAATTCACGATATTAATTCACAAATCAATTTTCAAATTTCACGAACGGGGTCTTCCAGATGGGAGCATGCGCAAAATCTTCTGCCCAAATCTAGATTACAGATTGAAAAGAATATTTAAAATAATCATTAACAATGCCATTAGAATATAACTAAAGCAGACAAAAAGACAAAACATCAATGATGATTTGAATGTCATTCCCCTGCGTGCGACAAAACCAGAGTGCTCTTTGGAAAAAATACTTGGTAAGGCCAGACTATCCAAAGCACTGCCTTTGTCAACACCACCAACATAATCATCAACGTCATGATCATCACCATCATCATCAACATCACCACCAACATTGGCATGGTAATCTCCGACTGTAAGGAAAAGCTTGTACAGGTATGGATTCCTCTGGAGTAGGTACACAGGACCGATGTGCTCCGAGTACACTTGACCCAACTTGTCTGCCGGAGTCTTGGCTTTCCTCGTGCAGGAGTAGACGTTGCCTCTCTCGGTACCAACCATGAACTTGGTGGGCTTTAAAGGGTTTTAAAGATTATGTTTCCAAGGTCATACTTATGCCACGAGAGATTATTTGCAGGACCTCAGAAGTAACGGACGAATGCAAAATGATAAAACACAGATTAATATCAAGTCTAATTGTTGTGGAGACGATGATAAAGATGATATTAGAGACATGCTATACTTCAATTTGTATTTGGTATTTATAATTCAGTTAATATGAATGAATAATACTAATAAAATTACTTCTAATAAATAATTAGTAATAACTCTAATGTGTAGTACAATCGTAAAAATAAACTTTAATTTGTATAACATTGGACGATGTTAATGGAGACATGCTATGTCAACGTAAACGCAACCAATTCAAAGCCAGCCTCAAGACCCACCTATTTCCACAGCAACCAAGGATCGAGCGCCCCTGATGCTTATGGCGCTATACAAATGCACTTTATTATTATTATTATTATTATTATTATTATTATTATATTATATTATTATTATTATTATTATTATTATTATTATTATTATATTATCATTATCATTATTATCATTATTATTATTATATTATTATTATTATTGTTGTTGTTGTTGTTGTTGTTGTTCTTGTTATTATTATTATTGGTATTGTTGTTGTTGTTATAAATGCCACAAATTGAAGTATTATAATAAGATTTAATGTCTTAATGAGACGACCGCTTACAACTGTGTTGCAATACTCGAGTACAACACCGCCTTCCGAAGTCTCCATGTTGTTGTTCTTGGTGTGGTCGATGACCATCGAGTCCATGCTCTCGCTGAGGTTCCTCATGTCCCACCAAAGAACCTTCAAGGGTCAAAGGGGAGACTATGTGATGATGGTAGTGATGGTGGTGGTGATGATGGTAGTGATGATGGTGGTGATGGTGGTGGTGATGATGGTGGTGGTGATGATGGTAGTAACAATTTAAACAGTTTTTGTTTTTGTTTTTTTTTAAATTATTAAAGATTAAAAGATTACGTTAAAGATTCAATATTGACTAGAATAATTATAATATTTTTAATGATGTATAATTATAACATGAAATAAACATTACATCTTCAACAATAATTAATTACGACATGAAATAATTATTAGTTTAATTATATGTTTAATTATAATTCTAAAAAACAAACAAACAAATAAACCAAACCAAGACTAATAAGACAACACCGACCTGTCCATCTGTCGAAGTGGTAAAGCACTCGAACCCCGTCTTGGACTGAATCCATATGAGAGAATGGACGGGCTCCAAGTGGGACACGGGCTTATCGGTGAGTCCGATGGGCTTGACGGACTTTCTGATGTCGAAGAACACCACCTGACCATTGTGCTGGCCCCCTGCTATCAGGTTGATGTCCTTGTAGTTACACTCCACAGTCAGCATGGGACTCGTGGCAGAGAGAACGTGTTCCGGCTGGAATGGGTTTTCTGGATCGAGAGAAAAGGGGGTTATTGACGTTATGGTCGTAAATGAATTCTAAGAAGATTTATTTATTCGGTGAACCGAGATGATTTGCATAACTAAGATGATTTGAACGGAATTCTCAGAAGATTAATTTATTTATTTATTCGATTTAAGTCTGTGCGATTAACTAAGGCGATTCTAAGGAATAAATGAATTCTCCATAACACAAGGATGAGGAAGACATCATGTGGTTAACCTATCCACCAGATGTAGCCGTCGTTACAGGGTTTCATGGCCTCCATGAAGTCAAGGTCACAATGGGAGACGAGGATCCTATCCGTGCTGTCCATCGGGTGCCAACTCACGCACGAAACGGCCCTGTTCTGCCCGCTCGGATCTCTCGAAATGCGGGGTATCGTCATCATCATTATCATCATCGTTATCATCATCGTCATCATCATCGTCGTCGTCTTCAACAACATTATCATCTTCATCATCAACATTATCATCGTGGTCATCATTATCCAGTTAGTATTGCAATGATTATTTGCATGACTAAAATATTAATTGACTGACAATCTGTCCCATCTTTATCATTACATTCCTCCATGTAACTTTAATAAATAAATATATTTATTTATAGTTCTCCTCCTTTTAATGAATGCATCAATTCAATCATTAATTAATTAATTCATTCATTCATCTTGCACGCCCTAATTTCAAGCACAATCATCCATCTGTCGATGGAAATGAAAAACATTACATCACATGTCATTAATAAACCAGTTTGCACCAAATAAACCAGTTAATTGCAGAGTGCACCCACTGACCTCATGCTGATGGCCACCGTGGCAGAAACCTCGGGATGGTATTCGAGGACCGGTTCCTTTGCAAAGTACCTGACGTAAATGTCTATGGAGTTGTTTTGCTCTATGCACTCTTCCATCAGCTGTTGTTGGGCATTGAATCAAAAGAAGGTAAACTGTTTTATCCATGGATGTAATTTAAGAGGGGGGGGGCAGAGGGAGGCAACGACCCTCCCCCCCCTCTCCCCGACCCCCCCCGACTTTAGATTTAGACCACACCCAAAAAAAAAGTTCATCTCCTCAAGGTATACAAGGGTCTTGTCCCCTTTGGGAAATGCTGAAATGACAACCATAGTTTTATCATCAGCTTTATTGATGTTAATGATTTTTTAACGATTGCATTAGTTGTAATCTAGCATCTAATTGCTAAGACATTTAATACTTCTAATAACCAGTTATGTTTATGCATGTTATGTTTATAACATGTTTATATTATATATTATGATAATATGTTTAGAAACATAACATACAATACAAATGCAATGTTTGAGGCTTTGTTTTGAGGTGACCAAGAGATGAGAAAAAAGTGAACATTTGATTTGGCTGCTAATGTTCTGCAAGGACAAGAAACTTAAACAATCATAAATTAGTACAAATAAAATTCAAATAAATAAAATGATCAAACAAAATGCAAATAATTAAAATAAAACAAAACATCATAAATAAATTAAATAAATAAATAAATAAAAGCACTTTAAAATAATTACATTATGATTTAGAGTTTAGAGCTATCATCACCTTGCAAAGATTTTGCATGGTGGGTATGTACGATTCCTCTCTTTCTGCCTTCTTGCGATACCTAATCGTCTGCTCCTGATCCAAGTAACTGATGTCCTTGGGCCATCCTCCTTCGACGTGGTTGATGCCAGTGGTAGTGTTTTTGATGTGAGATGTATTGATCTGGTAGAGATGATTGATTGATTAAGAGTTAATGATTGATTAAAAGTTAATGATTGATTAAGAGTTAATGATTGATTAAGAGTTAATGATTGATTAGGAGTTAATGATTGATTAAGAGTTAATGATTGATTAAGAGTTAAAATGGCGATCTATTTGGTTGGCGTATGGAGGGTATTTTCATAATCAAATTGTTAAAAAAAAAGTTGTTGTTGCAATGCTTTGAGCTTCAAGTGAAAAGTAATGATATTGACTAGAATAATTAAAACCTGACAAGAAATGATGTTAGGGACTCAATTTTTGTGATTTAAAAACTAATGTTTGAGGCTATTATAAATATAATTCCATCAAATGATAAATATAACAATTCAAGAACTTAGAATCAAGTTATATATTACGTTTTGGAATGTTAGTTATTCAAAGTTAATAATGAAAAAAATTGATGCCAATACCAACTTCTTTGAATGACATTTGAGAACAAGCCTGAGTCCCTCGTTCAATTTGACCCATCTTCTCGTACATTTTGCTGACATTTTCATCCGGCTGGATGTCTATATTTACCTCTGTGTCGTGGTCGTGAAATGTGCACCATCTACCGTAAGTCGAACGAAACTTGGAATATGCGTAAATGGTGTTCTGTTGGAATTAAAGAAAATTGTAGAAACAAATAAGTTTGAGGTGTGGAATAAGAGCTTTCGCAAAGCCTTACCTCGACTTTAATAATTTTTTTCGACTTGTCCTTGTCTAATGGCACCTCCATCTCAAAAATAACCACAAAAAACCCAAACACGATGGAAGAATATTTTGAATCTCAACAGACGACCACCATACCTCGAAACGTCGATCGTTTGTTTTTGTACAATGTTTGATAGTTCAAGTAAAAATATTTTACCATAAATAAAAAATTATACATTTATATAATTTAGTAAAAAATTAATTTAATATAAATTAATTATTTTTATCTCATAAAAATTGCAGGTGATGAAACATCTCGTAAACATCTGTCGACCAACTCCATCCAATAAAACGACCGAAGCATGCCGAAGCATGGTTTGAGGGAGGCGTCAAATTAATTTTCAATTAAACTTTATAGTTTGTGGTTCTGCTTCAAAAAGCAGACGATCACGACGGAATTTCTCATTGTTAGGTTATGTCAGAAAATATGAAAAATCCACGACTTTTGGTTACTGCGCCGGGCAAAGTTATCCTGTTCGGCGAACATTCTGTGGTCTACGGAAGAGTAAAGCGATATTTTTTGTTGTTGAGATTTTCACTCCAAAATTTGTAGTATTTATATACAGACTAGTTTTATTGAAATTTTATGTACAGAAGGCACTGGCAGCAAGTGTGGAGAAGAGGATGACAGTGAAATTGTTCAACCACAATAAGGTTCAATTGGATCTTTTGGATCTCAACAGCTCGAGGCAATGGGACTTAGAAGAAATAAACATGTTACTCCAGTTTTGTAAAGGTGCACCAAGGCTTTGCATTGCATCAATAAGGTGTTTCACATTGGAATAAATGTCTTGCATGTATAGCATAACCATTGAAATCAATTTTAAAATCTCACAAATTAGAAATATGTCCAATGAAATGATCTGCCTGAAGATGATGTCGAGCATGTATTAATAGTAACAAATATCATTCTGATTGTCACAGCTTATGAAGACGAATCGAGACTGTCAAAGTTGAACGAAAAGTTATTGGCAGCTTTAAAGGACTTTTTGAAGATCACATCGGCTGATTGCTCTCAACCGGAGAAGGCCCAATTGTCGTTTCTGTACCTGCTTGTCGTTGTATATCACAAGAAGTGAGCATCGACGACGATAATCGTGTACTTAGCTGTTAAGAAATGATTTTCTATGTTTTAGTAGAAATTAAACCCAGGAAAATGACAATTAATAATTAATTATCAAACAATGGCTAAAAACATATTATACATTTATACAATGAATGTTGAATTACCAATATGTTTCTCCACTTAAATCCTTAATATTTCCAAATATCTAATGTTTATTTTTCAATAAATTACACTCTTTAGACTCTTCTTTCTTCAAAATGCTGTCCAATCTTTCACCTATTGAGACTAAATCTTCTGCTTAAACATCGGATGCAGGCACATTCAGGGCATGAGGATCGAGGTCAAGTCCTCCATTCCTGTCGGATCGGGGCTCGGAAGTTCCGCGGCTTTCCTGGCCTGCCTGTCGGGGACGCTGCTGGCAAACAGCGGGGATGTCACATGCTTTGCCCATGGAGATGGTTAGATGTGATTGAAGGTGGTTGGATGTGTCAAGATGTGGTTGCATTGGTTGCTGTTATGATGATTGTCACATTCGATGATTTATTTTCAGGTTTATAAATATCATTGTGGCTCTTAACATCATTCTTTAACTTTATCTACACTGAATGAGATGGTTAAGAAGATGATGATGTGATGATAGAACTATCACTATCACTGTCAACATAATTGCAATCATCACCATCATCATCTCGCTGCACTCTCTTTAATCATCAATATCTTCCTGGCAAGTTCATCTCCATTACGGACTCCATCTTGTATTCCATCACCTGCTTTTCCAGGTCCTTGCTCTCTGTCTGAGGAAGATCTTCAACTGATCAACTCGCACGCATTTCTGGCAGAACATATTTTTCACGGGCGTCCGTCAGGGTTGGACAACATGATATCTGTTTATGGTAACTATTAATAAATAAATATTAATAATAAATGGTGGATTGTCATAAGAATCAATCGACTTATTATATTTTTAATGTCATGAAATAATAATAATAATAATTTCTGTTATTATTGTCATATTTTGTATTGTGAAGTTAAGGTTATACATCACTTGTGGCTTGTGAATGGCTTGTTCTGAAACATGATGCCCTAATGTGGTTGTAATAAATTTCTGAATGTTTGTTTAAAAAGGTTTTATATTTTTTTTATTATTTCAATTTGAAATGATGAATCGTAAATTAATTTTGCCAATGTTTTCAAGGAAATGCGATGGTCTATTCCAGGTGCGGTTCGTTCGAAATGTGCAGCGAGTGAGTCACAGCCTTTATTTGTAATAGTTATCATAACTACTCTGCTGACCTTAGAGATATTTTTATGAGCCTGCTTAAAGTCAATATTGCATTAATCTCATTCGATTAAGATGATATTTCTCCATATTTCAAATAATCTCTCTTTATTTGTTAAAATTAATTCCATATTGATTCTTGTTTGAAAAGATGAGTTTATAAAGAATTAACAATTTATTTAGATAAGCAATATTATTAAACTGTAATTCCCACGGTTTTACTTCTGATACGATGCATTACATCAATTTAAGGCTATCGTCCACTAACATCTCGACGACTTGTGTTGTGAAATTAATGAAATGATTGGAAGTTAAAATCGTTAAAATAACATTTGTTACGTCATTTTTTACATTTCCATCTCCAGCCTACCTGAGGTGGATGTCGTCGTTGTGGACACCAACGTCACCAGGAGCACCCGGAACCTCGTCGAGAAAGTTCGACTGAAGCTGGATAAGGTCAGTTGGCTGTCTCGTCCGAACACATTGGTTACAAGATGCTGTCGTCGTTGTTGGTGATGATGATGATGTTGATGGTGATGGTGATGATGATGGTGATGGTGGTGGTGATGATGGTGGTGATGATTGGTTGTCTGTTTGTCATACCTGCTTGTATTTTGTATAAAAATACTTGCAGTAATTATCATTTTCATTATCGGAAACAACCGTAGTGGTGATGATGATGACGATGACGGTGATGAATGTATAATGTGGTTGTTGTCATCAAGCCTGACATGGTGGAGGATGATGCTTGACTGGATTAGTTGATTAATTGATTTAAATGGATGATGGATGTAAAATGGACGAGTAGCCTCTTAAAAACTAAATCACAAAAGTAACATTGGTTTTTAACCAATTGGTTTGGCAGCATTGTTTTAGAGATTGTTGCTAGTGTAGTAATGTCGTAGTGACTGTCATTGCATTTCTTTTTGGCATTAATGATGCTACCATCGATCACGTGGAATTAATTGTAATAACAATTTCCATTGGCTTTCTCATTTGAAGTATTCGTCCGTTGTCAACAACGTCTTCGATGCAATCCATCACATAACAGAGAAGGGGGAAGAAGTCTTGAAGGAATTGTCTGGTCGTACCTCGGTGGATGGAGGATCGAGGGCCACGCTCAATGTCAGTTGGATCGGTATCCGGCTCGAAATGTGAACGATTGGCAAATAACTTGAAATCATTTCTTATAATCTAGTTAATACTATTCAGGGCATTGTTTTAACATGAAAATCATTGCAATGCTTTCGTAGTCAAACCTGGAAAGTCCGAGCGACGAAAATTGCATGCACTTTATCTCTGGTTTCTTTGGATTCAGTTTAATTTTATTGACTTTATTTTTTATAAATTTGCACCTGCTATTTTTCTACTGGTTTTTCAGGATCTCATAGACATGAATCAGATGCTTCTGAACTCCTTGGGGGTGGGTCATTCGAGAATCGATGAGGCCATCGGGCTGTTGGGAAAGTTTTCTATCCACAGCAAATTGACAGGGGCAGGCGGAGGAGGGTCGGTCGTGGGCCTTATGCCCCCAGGTGAATGAATCAGACATGAATTCGTGGATGTGTGACAATTGAATTTTTAGTTAAATATTAATTTTAATTGTTCTTTGCAGACATCAGCAGAGAGTCACTGACGAGGATGATGGAGGTCTGCCAAAGCCTCGGTTTCTCCTGCCACGTGACATCCCTCGGGACCAGGGGACTGACGATCAGCAAGAACTACTTTTAGAAATTTTAGATCTATTTTGGAATGAAAAGAAATTCTTTCTTTTTCTTCTTTTTGAAGCAAGAACAGGGATGTGCTTGTTTTGCATCATGACTGTTATGCTTTAAATGAGTCTATTTGGTTCTAATTGAGTTCACCATGGTAATTAATTGTCTGTAATAATATTCCTCTGATTATCATTGTTATTGTTATTATTATCATCATAATCATCATCATCATCATTCCTCTGTCGTGCTGAGCAGTGATTAAATGATTAGATTAAATGAAGATAAACGACTAGCTGACACTTTAATGTCCATTTTATTGCAAAAAAGATTTAAAAAACTCGATATGGACCGACCGCGCTATTAGATTTTCGCGATCTGTTGTGAATGCAAGCTAATGGATTTGTCTGGCATAATTCATTTCTACAATCTGGCCTGTTAATAGAGGTTAGTTGATTAGTCACATTGGCTCAAGTTTTGCGAATATCCTGGAAGATTTATATTCTGATACATCAAGCACTGTTTAATGGAAGATGTATAAGCGATAATAAACGTTATCATTAAGCTATCAAACAATTATTTATCTCATTAAAGCTGATAACACATGATAATGATGATAAAAGACTGCAGAGCTCAGTTTTCATCTGTCACATGATGACACTTGATAGATGGAACTGAAAGCTAATTTTGGATTGTAATGTTTGTAAATCCGTTTTTAAATGTAAACATAAAAATAGGTATTTGTATAGATGTGTGGTTGAGCTGAACTTAGTTATTGAATATTATGAAAAAAATAAAATAAGAAATGGGCAAATTACATGTAATCTTATTACCGATTCCAAATTGCTCCAAGAAATGTAATTTAGTTACCAATTACAAATTATTCCAAGAAAAGTAATTTAAACACCAATTGCAAATTGCGTATGTCGAATGTAGTAAATTACAAAATTTAGTAATTACTAATTTGAAATTACATCAAATTATACTACGAAAACATCTTTTGTTTCATTGCCAATAGTGTGGCATAGATGAGCCACTGAATTATGTAGCTAAATGTCATTTCCAAAGATCCTAATTTAATACAAAATAAAATTTGAAGTATACACGACATACGATGTACCTTAGCGAATATATATAAATAGATAAACTATATTGTAATAACTGAAAAGGGATAATAATTCGGTCACATGATGACTGCAGCGGCTACATCGGATGTATTATCTGTATGCGGCCCACTGTGGTTGGCAATGTAAATCTAATTAAACCTAATTCTAATGAATTCCATTTTATGATAATGATGACATTTAGCTTAATCTCCCGCTAGCATCCTAAATGCTTCGTAACTTATTCCTGTGCATCAAAAAGCTGGCATCGAGATGATATGACGTCATTTATAATAAACAAATAACAATATCAACAAAACAAACTTATTTTAAACTAGCTAATATTCCAACGTTATGTTGGTATTGGGAATTTGGTATTAGAAGCGTTCGACCAGTCAGTCCGAACAATATTTTGATGTGGTCAAAATTGTTCATACATCGGAAATCAGAATCGAAATGACAATTTAAACGAATATTGCTATTGTATATTATGAGAAGTCTGTTGGCTCTGATATTTTACATAGTGGGCTTCTCGAATGGGAATAAATTGTCTTGGGAAGGAATATTTAACCCTTGGTGTGGTTCCAACATACCGTTTTGTCTGTTTACCCCCAAACCGGTGGCTAATTTATTAGAAGCTAGGTCTGTTTGCTTTAGCCTTAAAAGTAGAAGTTGGCCCGTCGAACTGGGAGGTGAGAGTTCGAAAGAATTTCTTACTGATTACATTCGGAAGCATTCCCTTTCCAACATCATTCTCAATGCTGAAAGACGGGAGGAAAAGTGGTTCTGGGTACAAGCGGATATCAGTTAGTGGTTAACTTGAGTTGGTTAACTATTACAAGACAACATTTGATCGTGTTCTTGTCAATTATAAAGAAGTCGATAACTTTGGAAATATCAGCATCGAAGGCGATATGTTGATTCACGACAGAGATGAAAGCGATCCAGTATTTCATGCCGTTTGCATGTTAGGTTGGCATTATTTGGCATTTCTTATGGTCAAAATTTTAAAATAAAGATTGACTTAAGATCATTGTTTGTTTGTTTGTTTATTTGATTATAGTCCTTTGCATAACAGAGATGATTTGGACTGACTTAAGATCACATTTAATAGCGTTTAAATAGCGATTTTCTGACGTTGAAATAAATGTTAGCATGCAGATACCTTTGGAAAGAATATACTGACAGCTTCTTGAACGAAACGATCTACAGAGTAGTAACCAATGCAACAACTTTGAAAGATTGCAAGGATACCTGCCGAAAAGATCAAAAGTGCTCGTCTATAGATGTCACTAAGAAGGCCAAGGAACTGTATTGCATGCTTTACCCATACCCGTATAATGAATCACTGATCGATAAGAATCCAAAAGTTACCCACTATGTCATTAACCGAACTAGCAAGACACTTAATAGGTGCTTTAAAGATTACGATGGTAATAAAAATATTTTAATGTGCTTCTTAAATTTACATTGATATTGCATTAGTGATTTCTAGTAGTACAAATTTCGATAATTGTAATGAGTTGAGTGCTTAAAGGAATTCGCTGAGAAAAATATTTTTTATGTTTTAACTAATATAATAATAAATTCAATACACTGTGATATGCAGTTAATTTTTCAGTAACTGAGTCTAATTTAGACTATTTAGTTGCTTATTAAATAAGCAATAACTTATTAAGTAACCTTATTAATTACACATGCAATACCTTATTTATTATTTATGTAATACTTTATTAATTACATATGCCATTTCTTATTAATTATTTACCTAATACCAATGCTTATTTTGTAGAGAAAAATGCAGCTGAATGGGGTAAGTTGTTCTTGATAACCTATTTAAGCATTATGTAAATTTACTAACAATCTCGATTAAATTTTATAATATTGTGTGATTGGGTAACTATTTTAAGAACATTTTCAAAAATTAATATATGAACTACAAAAATTTTAATTATCGAGGTTCAAATTTTGCGAAGAATGTTTGTAAATAGTTTATATGGTAAATAGTTTACATAATTCAAAATAACATGACTTCAGATTCAGTAAGAGCAAACAAAAATATATTGTTTGTGAATTAATTCGCAATTAATTAAATTATTAATTTTTAGGTTTCCCTCTATTCGCGTCGATTGCTGTTTGTTTGCTGGCTGCCCTTATTCCGTTGCTAGTGCTTTATTACAAGCGCAAAAAGTACGTAATAATTACCAAACTAATATTATTACTTTACGATATTAAAATAACTATTAACTTAATAACTTAATCTTAAAATTCTTAAACACATCAACTTTATGAGGATGTAAATTATAGCCATCACGTTTAACCCATCAAGTTTTATCATCTATCCACTCATTTATTAACTCATCCATCAAATCTTCTCTCCTTGTCATTCCTACATGAGTTTGCATCCTTTCCTACCCAGGATAGCAATTTCTCAAACCGAGGCATCATCTTTAGCATCCGTGGGAGCACTCGAGCCTGTTGCTGCCGAGGCATAAACGGCTAATAAAAAAAGGTTGATTTTGTATTTGCATATTTCTGAAGCCTTATTATTTAGTTCATTCAAATCTTTATTGTTTATTATTTACAACGTCAAAATCGAAATTAAAATTTATTATCAGTCTTTTTTTCTCAAAAACTCAAACTTAACTGAAACTAAAACACATCACTGAATCGAAATTACTTTCTTACTCAGCATATCTGTAGATTGTATGCTTGTGAATTGCATAGCAAAGTTTACTGACATTATAGCTTACGTCGCTTGATTGATATATTCAATATACACGTTCAGTAAATAATTAATTAGTGAATAATAACTAACAAGTGTTGACATAATCATCACCATTTACACCAATTACCATTTACAGCCGTTTGTTGATAACTCGAAAATAAACCATATGAAAAGATTGAAGTGCATCTGTCAAAGCTTTGTAACATGTTCCACACGACAGCTAATGGAAAGTGGAAATGACAATCACCAAGAGTTATTTTTGGAAATTCCAATACATTTTGTTTTAAGAACGAAAATTTGGATGATTAGTATTCTAAATTACTTTCATAATTGAAAGTTAATAATAATAATAATAATAATAATAATAATAATAATAATAATAATAATAATAACAATAACAATAATAATATTGTTAATAATAATCATAAAAAATAGTTATGTCGTTTACTAGCGCAGGACACTTCTGGAATAACTTTAACTGGAGTTAAATTGAATTTAACAAGATTTTAAGTCGAGTTTTACGTCCTGAGTTTTATCTGAGACTCCAAATTTAAAATGGAAATGGAGATTTGTAATGATCTGCTGTGACGTCATTAACAAAAAGCCACATGAAAATAATAAATAAAACAATCGTCACGATTGAAATACTTTTACATTTTAATTTCATGTTACTTTAACTTTTACTTTACCATGAAATTCAATTCCAACTAAAATTTGTTGCTGTGCGTTATCCAATAACAATAACAACAACAACAGAAATGGGAAACTTGATGGACTTGATTTATCGTAAACTTTACACAGAGCCGAACGAGGTGAGCCACCCTTGGTGTGGCACTTACGTGGCCTTCTGTATGTTCGCGGGTACCAGGGCCTCCACTTTAACGGAGGCTCAAGCTGATTGTAACGGATTTAGAGAGAAAAGTTGGCCCGTTGAGCTAGGAGGCAATTTTTCCAAAGAAGCCTTTGTTGAATATGTCCAGAACGTTTCCATCTCCAACGTCATTCTCAATGCTAGAAGGGACGGTAAATCCTGGTTCTGGCTTAAATCGAATATAAGTTAGTGATTATTATCGTTAATAACGAGCTTAACACTGCGGTATTTAATTAATTTCTCGTTAATGGTTCCGAAGAAGTTGACAACTTTGAAAATATTACTGTCGAAGGGGATATATTAGTACATCACAAGAATGCCTCTGATCCCGATTATAAGGTTGTCTGCATGTTAGGTTGGTATTGTTTAAAGATAAAACTATAAACTTTACAGGAGAGGAGGAGTGGTTAAGACACAGATCTCGTCAACCTTAACCAATTAAATTAGTTAAACTTAATCTTAACCGCTATAAATAATTGCTATGTCATTGTCATGTTATGTTACAGCATGTAGATTCATTTGGAACGAATTTACTGATACCAGAATGAACATGACGTCGATCGGAGAAATAACCAATGCAGTGACTGTTAATGATTGCAAAGATACCTGCCAAAACAATCCAGGCTGTTCGTCAGTAGACATGACATGGATGTTGAAGGTTTCTCGTTGTCGGCTATATCCATATCCATACAATGCTTCACTAATGAATGCTTCTCCCAGAGTCATCCACTTTGTCATTGACCGTTCAAGCAGGACAATCAAAAGATGCTTTGGTGAACATGATGGTAAATGGATGGATAACATTTTAAATGTGTTTCTTAAGTTGGCGTTGTTAGTGAATTTAGGATTTCATTAGCACAATTTGGGAAGTCATGGTGATGAATTTAATGTAAATTAATTAATTAATTTAATGTAAATTATTTCTGAAATGTTTGAAACACTTCTCTGCAGATAGCAGGACATTATATATGCGTAAGCAATATTAGTTATTTTCTTTTTAATGTTGAAATACATGCTTAAAACCATGAAGAATGTTCGATGTTTGTGATTCGAGAATATGAAATCTAATTTTGTGATGATTTTCAGTGATGCTGAGTTATTGTGTAAGTGTTAATTTTTATTTTAATTGAAATCATTAAGAAGTAATGTTAAATCATTTCAGCAACCATGTTATACTTCATCGTTGTTGGCCTTGCAGCCTTACTCGCTGCAGTTCTTGCGATGGCAGTATTCTGCATAACGTACGTATTTTTACCTTATCCATACTCAATTCACCAATAGTGCTATCAAGTGATTAAATAACAAATTCACTCACTCACTCACTCTCACTCACTCACTCACTCACTCACTCACTCACGCACTCACTCACTCACTCACTCACTCACTCACTCACTCACTCACTCACTCACTCACTCACTCACTCACTCACTTCACTCACTCACTCACTCACTCACTCACTCACTCACTCACTCACTCACTCACTCACTCACTCACTCACTCACTCACTCACTCACTCACTCACTCACTCACTCACTCACTCACTCACTCACTCACTCACTCACTCACACTCACTCACTCACTCACTCACTCACTCTCACTCACTCACTCACTCACTCACTCACTCACTCACTCACTCACTCACTCACTCACTCACTTTAAATACCAATTGAATTTGTTTCCTGTTTTTGTTCAGGCTAACAGTGCCTGTCTCCACAGCATCGACAGGTTCCTAAGAATTCTTCCCTCCTATAAATCCATGTCGGTAGCCAGTCGAAAGATGAGAATAAAGCAAAAACTTGATATTTTAAAATAAAACGAACGTATTTGTCTTTGAAAGAATAAATTTATGAAGTGCATAATTTATTCAAAATGGCTGTTATAAATAATCGATAACATGTTAACGTTCAGCCGTTATAAAAATGTCTAAATAAACGGCATGACTCAATAAAGGCCTTAAATTCAATTTTTATTTAATATTCATTTAACAAATGGCAGGCATTACTAGTTAACTAATAATAGTGATGAAAAACATAACGGCAGTAATAATATTAATAATGATAATAACAACAACAACAATAATAGTAATAATAATAATAGTAATAACAATAATAATAGTAATAACAATAATAATAGTAATAACAATAATAATATTAATAACAATAATAATATTAATAACAATATAATATTAATAACAATAATAATATTATAACAATAATAATAATAATATTGATAATAGTAGTAATAATAATAATAACAACAATAATAATAATAGTAAAGTTTATTAGGCAATATTCCTGAAATCTCTCGAATCCATCAAAAATGAGTGGTTATCTACATTTTCCAAAGGGTTCTCCAAAGGGTTCTCCAAAGGGTTCTCCAAAGGGTTCTCCAAAGGTTTATTAAATTATTATTATTATTATTAATATTAATATTAAATTAACTTAAAATCAAAGGCCAGGACGTCATATGCAGAAATGGAGATGACAGGGTGACACTGAACCCATCTGACTTGAGACTTGACATATGACATTACAAAAAATGACATTTCCTCAAGCCACACTCCCCGAATTTGGAAATGCTAAAATGTCTCAAGAATATTCAGATTTTAAAGGTTATATTTACATTCTAGTTTATATTATATTATTGTATTCATATTTAAGTCAAAAAATAACACCAGTACAGTAGTTATTGACTAATTTTAGAATGTTTCGTAACATTATTTTTGGACTACAGATAATTATGTTCATCCTGGAACCTGATTTTTGGTCCTTATTAAATCCTTAGCAATGCTATGTGACGTCATAAGACAAAACAAACCGATATTTAAAAAAACAACAACATTATTACAAGTTAACGATAAAAAATATCTCGGTTTTACATCTTAACTTAAATTAAATTAATTAATCCATCAAACCTTTTTAATCTGAACTAAGTTGAATTAATAAATTTGAGAAATAACATCCATAATAATGGGGAACTTGCTGGACATGATTTTACTATCGCCATCTACCTCGGTCTATCGAACTTACTGTGCTCCATACATCACATTCTGCCTCTTTTCAGAAAGCCGAACCCCATCCTTGGATGGGTCTCAATCGATTTGCAGTGAAATTAATGCCAGTAGTTGGCCTGCTGAATTAAACGATATTAAAATTCATCAAGTCTTTCATGAATTCATCCACAATTATTCCTTATATAATGTCATTCTGAACGCCGAAAAAAAAAATGATTCTTGGTTCTGGATAAAAACAGCTCAAGGTTGATCAATGGTTTTTAATTTTACAATTTTTACAATTTTTACAATTTTTACATTTTATAAAATTTTGCATTTTTATTAAATATAAAATGAAAAAGAAGTTGGAGTTAATGAAAATATAACAGCCGAAAACGATTTCTTGGTGTACAACAGGAACCCTGATGAACCCGACTATTGGGTAGTTTGCATGATAGGTTATTTGAATTTTATTAGAAAAATCGAAAATAATTATTGAGGTCAACATATTAAAATTAGTACTCCAAAATACGAAAATGTAATATAATATTTTTTTTGTTTTAATAGTATTTTATAATTTTTTAAAGTTTTTTATTTTAAAATATTAATGTATTTTAAAAGTTACTGTATTACAGAGGTATTAAATAGAATATTCGTAAAAATATTAGTAAAGTATTATAATATAATATATTAGGTATTAAATAAAATATTAGTAAAAATATTAGTAACGCATCATAATATAATAAATAATAATAAAAGATATTGCAACTTACAGAGTGTAAATCCGCTTGGACGGACTTTAGCAATACCGGAACAAAGATACCTCGTATGCGACTTTCAACAACTTCTAAGACTATACCAACATGCAAAGCTGAGTGCGAAGAAGCGGATGAGTGTTCGTCAGTGACCCTGGCTTCCCTTTTCATAATGGTAGAATGTTCGCTTTACGGTTACCCTTACGATCCTGAACAAAGGGAAAGCAAAAAAAGTTCTCACCATGTCATCGATAGATCAAGCAAGACGGCCGAAAGATGCATTGGAAGTTACCAGGGTAAATGAAAGGATAATATTGTAGTGTAATTATTACAATAACGACAGATGGAAATTCAAGTATAAGTTAATAGTTTATAAACTTGTTGACGAATTTATAGAATTTTTATTTTATAATTATGTTATAGAATTATTTTATGATTTTATTAAACATTTACAAACTACTATAATTAAATAATACATGGAAAATTATAATTGGTAACTTAATCTTAGTACATTACTAGTACTTAGTACGGTTAATTATGCAATCAAAGAATACAATTTGGCTGTTATTTTATGAACAAGTTACCTATGATAAACTTGGAACATTTTTTAACAGGTAAAAAGACAAAATTAAGTAAGGTCATGGCAATATTTGTTTTTCTTAACAGCGATATTTAATGTCAATTACTGAATTTAAAATTGCGTTGGAAATAGCAGATTAATATAATACTTATATAATACTAATATAATAATAGTTTTCTAAGTATCGACTTTATTAAATCTTGACTAATTATGTAAATTTAATTGTATTTAAAAGTATTGTTCATTTGATGAGAGCCCTACGCTTGAGGCGTTCCAGGCATCGCAAAATCGGTTTTGAACACTCTGCGATGGTTGACCTAATTTGCACTAAAATATCTTCTATAGCTTTTTGATAAATTTTATTTAAGTAGGCTTAAATGATTGAAATTGCGTTGAAAATAGCAGATTATTGTTAAGGAATTAAATAAATGTGTAATGATTTCAGCGACTACACAAGTTCTCATAGTGGCTGGTCTTGGTACATTGTTGGCACTCATTCTTCTTACAGTATTCTACCTTGTGTGTTGTGCGAGGTGAGTTTATTGTTTGTCTCAAATAATTGGAATTTTTATAAACATTGAATTATTTATAAAATTATATATTAATTGCAAATATTTTATCGAGTTGTAGATGTATAAACAATTAGGAGATTGCAATAAACGTTACGTAAAAAATATTTTAGTCAAAGCTTGCATCTCTGAATATTCTCATTTATACTGTAACGTATTCATTTCCAAACAGTCCAGCTAAAACATCCTCCTTGTCATCGGCTTCGTCGTAATGATTTCACTCAGTTAAAAACACTCGAAATCGGCCAATGAAGCACAAAGAGCAACCGACTGATCTTTCGATTTACAATCTTTCGTTTCATTCCTCCATCATTTGGTCAATAGGTTTGTTTCTAGTCGATTGTTCAGTAGGAATTTCTGAAAGTATGCCTGCCAATTATCTCTGATGCGGTTGGTCTGTTTTTGTTCAGTCTAATAGTGCCTCTCTCCACCGCTTCGACAGCCTCGTAAGAATTCCTCCCTCCTATAAATCCATGTCGGTGGCCAGAAAGACCAGAGTAAAGCAACAACTTGTTTATATTTTATGATCAAGCGTACATTATTTTCAAAGATGTTTTAGTCTAGTAAGTGACGTTTGTGGGATTTATTGTGCGCAATTTACCGAGTTACCTCATTTTCAAGATCTTTGAAAGATTAAATTTATGAAGTGACCGATTTGTTCAAGATGGTTGTTATAAACAAGTGTTTGCTAACAATCGATAACAAAATTCACTTGTTTTTATTCAGTTAATAATCATTTAACAATTGGGTGGCGTTACCTGCTAATTAATAATATTAATGAAAAACATAACAACAATTAGTAACATTAATTACAATGAGACCGAGAAGTGCCAAAGACGCCATTTCCGAATCAGAAACGGCGGCCGAACTTCTTGAATTTCATTTATTTGAAAGTTGTTTCAAACGAGAAATCAAACGAGGCTTGCATCAAGACGTTTGCAGACGAAAATGCCAAGGAACCAAAGAACCAGTTGTAGACCTTGACTGAGGATATCGTAGAACTAAAAATGGTTATCAGCACAAGTGACAAGTTAATGTGTACAACTTAACAGAAGATGTTGACAAGTTAAAAGATAAAACTTCTGAAAGAAATCACTAGAAAGAAAATGGACAAAGAAATGTTCAGGATTGGCAAAAAGATTGAATCTTCAAAAACAAGACCGTTGTTAATAAAAATTGATAACTTGCCTACCAAGAACTTGCTTTATAAATTAATTATTTTTATTTTTAAATTAACTGAAACTCAAAGGCCAGGAGGTCATTTGGAGAAATAGGGATGGAAAGGTGACAATGAATCCCTTTGACTTGAGACTTGACGCAAAAAATGTCATTTTCTCAATTTGTGCAACCCGCCACACCTGGAAATACTGAAATGTCACAAGAGTAAACAGATAGGCATTTTAAAGTTTATATTTACATGCTTCTCTTTATTATATTATTGTATTATATTATATTATAGTATTACCATGTTAGTTGCATTCTAGTTTTATTTATTAAATTATTGTATTTATATTTAAGTCCAAAAATAAAACCAGTACAAAAGTTATGGAGTAATTTTTTGGCTACAAATAATTAAATTTATTTTTGTTAATCATGGAACCTGTGCTAAAATTCGATTATTGGTTTTATTGAGACCACTTTAGAATTAAGTATTTGTTAAGAAATTGATGACATTGTCATAATGTTTATAGTATTGAACATTGATCATATTAAGCATTAAGGCAAATTGTAAACTTAAAGTGCCACTAAAGATAGACATTTATAAATTTCTCTAATCCTTTAGCAATGTTATGTGACGTCATAAGACAAAACAAACCGATATTAAAAACAAAGAGCAACACTATTACAAGTTAACGATAAAAAATATCTCGGTTTTACATCGTAACTCAAATTAAATTAATTAATCAAACAAAACGTTTTCAACGTGAACCAAGTTGCCGTTAAAAATTTAAGGAATAACATCAATAATAATGGGGAACTTGATAGCCATGATTTTACAAACACCATCTACTTTAGTCTATCGAACTTATTGTAGTCAACACATCGCATTCTGTCTTTTTTCAGAAAGCCGAGCCTCATCTTTGGATGAATCTCAATCGATTTGCAGTGAAATTAATGCCAAAAGTTGGCCTGCTGAATTAAACGATATTACAACTCATCAAGTCTTTCGTGAATTCATCCACAATTATTCCTTATATAATGTCATTCTGAACGCCGAAAAAAAAGATGGTTCTTGGTTCTGGATAAAAGCAGCTGAAGGTTGATCAATAGTTTTTATATTTTTTATTTTTTATTTCTGAATTTTTATTTTTATTTTTTTTGAACGAAACAGAAGTTGAAATTGATAAAAATTTCACAGCCGAAGACGATTTGTTAGTGTACCACAGGAACCCTATTGAATCCGACTATTGGGTCGTTTGCGTGATAGGTTATTTGAATTTGATTAATTTGATGTAATAAATAGAATTATTATTAATGTATTATAATATAATAAATAATAGTAAAACATAATGTAACTTACAGAGTGTAAATATGTTTGGATGGACTTCACAGAAACCAGAACAACTTTACCTCCTTTGAGACTTGCAAAGTCTTATGATTTACAAAAATGTAAAGATGAGTGCGAATTTGCCGAAGAATGTTCGGCAATAGGCATGGTCCCCTTTATTATGATGGAATGCTGGATTTATGGTTATCCTTACGATTCTAATAAAGTAGAAACCGGAGAAGGAACTCATCATGTCATCGATCGATCTAGCAAGACGGCTAAAACATGCATTGGAGATTACGAGGGTAAATGAAAGGATAATATTGCAGTGTACTTGTAAGAATAGTATTGGAAGTCAATTTAAGTAGATGTTAATTGTTAAGAATCGTGTTGATGAATTTACAGTAAATAATTTACAGGATATACATTTATTTTTTTAAAGTTTATTAAACATTTCAAGCTAGTATAATTGAACAATATATACGAAATAATAATTGGCAACTTATTCTTAGTACGGTTAATCATGCAATAGTTGAATACAATTTGGATGTTATTTTAAGAACAAGTTACCTGTGATAAACTTGAAACATTTTTCTGCAGGTAAAAAGTCAGAAACGAGTAAGGTCATGGCAATATTTGTTTTTCTTAACAGTGATATTTAATGTCAATTACTGAATTTAATTCAACAATAAAATACAGACAAACTAAATTTAAATATCTCCAATGAACGTTTTTAATTATAATTGCTTTGAAAATGAACTCAAAAATTAATGAAAAAGCATAACCTGAAATTTCGTTGAAAATAGCAAATTATTAATTAAGCAAATTATTAAATTAAGCAATTAAATAAATGTGGAATGATTTCAGCGCCTGTACCAGTTCTCTTAATGGCTGGTCTTGGTACATTGTTGGCACTCATCTTTCTTCTAGTATTCTGCTTTGTATGTTGTGAAAGGTGAGTTTTTTTCTTGTCTGAAATGATTGGTATTCTTATAAACATTCAATTGTATTTATAAAATTATTTATTAATTGCAAATATTTTATAGAGTTGTGGTTATGTAATAATAAAATTAGGATATTGCAATAAATGTGGAATACATGATGCGTTACGTAAAAAAAATATTTTAGTAAAAGTTTGCATCTCATGAATTTTCTAATTTTCTAATAATGATACACATTAATTTCCCAAAAGTGCACTTAAATCCTACACCACTGAATCGTCAGCGTCTTCATCGTAATGATTTCACTCGGTTAAAAACACTCGAAATCGGCCAACGAACCACAAAGAGCAACCGACTGATCTTTCGATTTACAATCTTTCGTTTCATTCCTCCATCATTTAGTCAATAGGTTTGTTTCTAGTTGATTGTTCAGTAGGAATTTTTGGGAGTATTCCCGCCAATTATCTTTGATGCAGTTGATCGCTTTTTACAGCTATGGACATCGTGTGTATTTGAGGGAATTTAATATACTAAGTTTGGTAGAGAAGATTTTTACATTATAATTTGCCTCCACTGAGTGAATGTTAATGAAGAACAAGTCTACTGATACTTCCAGAATCGGTCCTTGGAGCTTCTGAGGTGATTTGAATTCCCCCTAGAAATGTGATCGACTAAGGACAAGGTCTTTTTTGATATCGTTTCAAAAGTATTAGTTGAAAAGCTGTTTAACAAATAAAATTATATTTTAATGAAACTATTTTTAAATAATAAAAATTAAATATTTAAATAAATGAAATTAAATTTGCCAATCATCCATTTGCTGGCCATCTTGTGGATTTCATGTGTAGAAATTTTCAGTCACAGTAAGATATAATGTAGAAATGTAAAGATTAATAATCGGAGAGGAAAATTGCTATCGTATCCCAAAGAATGAATAGGTAGAATATTACTGCGAATAAGCTAATTAACTTGATGGCTTTCCTGGTATGACTGAACTCCAAAATGACTCGCATCCTGGAAATGCATCGTCAGAAAGTTCTTTGCATTGGAAGATGCTTTAAGGATACCACAAACATAGCTATGAGTATGGCCCTATATAAATTGATCAATTTCTTTGGCAATGCGTTGTAACGTCATTAATAAAACATTGAAAATAAAAAAAAAACAACATTTTGCAATTTAACGATAATAACATCTTGGTTTTTACATTTTTACTAAAATTAGCTAAATTACTTCAACAAATCTATTTAAACCTGAATGAAGCTGTCATAATAAGTCTGTGGTAATAACATGGGGAACTTGATGGTCATGATTTTTCAAACACAATCCACCTCAGTCTATCGTACTTACTGTGGATCATATGTTACTTTCTGTCTCTTTTCTGAAAGTCACGCATCATCCTTAGATGAAGCTCAATCGATTTGCAGTGAAATTAATGCCAATAGTTGGCCCGTTGAACTACTCGATGAGAAAACTGAACAAGTCATTCGCGAATACATTAACAACTATTCCATCGATAATGTCATTCTCAATGCTGTGAAAAAGAAAGCATCTTGGTTCTGGATAAAAGCAGCTGAAGGTTTGTTGTGAATTAAGCTTATTTTTTTATTATTCTACATTATATTTACGTTTTGTACTTTTACGCTTAATTTATTTATTTTCTAACCAAATAGAAATTCGAAAGTTTGAATATACAAAAGTCGAAAACGATTTGTTAGTGTACAACAAGGATCATTCTGTTCCCAATTATTGGGTCGTTTGCATGTTAGGTAATTTGGATTGGATTAAAAAGTTGTTAACAAATTGTTCAACAAATTGCAACTAGGCACTCCGAAAACAGATAAACATAATGAAAATTACATTACTTCTCTTCTAGAGGTATTAATTAGAGTTTTAGAATAGAAATGCCAATTAAATAATGACTTGTTACTATATTATTAAATAACCGAAAGATGGACCAATTTTTTTTTTTTACAGAATGTAAATCTACATGGAAAGATTTTAGAAATTCCGGAGCGGATTTAACTCGTATTTTTCAACTGAAAACGCCCACGGGTTTAAAAAGTTGCAAAGATGCCTGTGAAAATCTCGATGAATGTACTTCCGTGGACATGCCACCTGTAGTCTACCACTGGACTGAATGCTGGTTATATGGTCATCCTTACGATTCTAAAAAAGTTGGAAAAAGAAAAGGTTCTCACCACGTCATCGATAGATCAAGCAAGACAGTTGAAAGGTGCATTGGAGATTACAAGGGTAAACAAAAGGATAAAATTTAACCTTCGCAATTATTAATAACATTAGCAAATATTATGTAACTTAATCTTAGTTTAGTGAATTTTTCTGTAACGTTTTCTGAATTCAATGAGCTTTTTATTGAAACAACAAGTTCCATGTCAATTACATTTAACACTTTCTCTACAGGTAAAAAGGCAGAACCTGGTAAGGTTATGGCAATATTTCAGTGTGAATTAATTTGCATCGATAATAACATTTTGCCTTTAACATCTTACTTAAATAGGTTGGAATAACTGAATCATCTGTAAAAATGACGAGTTATTGTTAAGCTGTCAAATTAATGTTAGATTGTAAATTTTAATTATTTAATATTAATAAATATTATATATTAATTATTTAATATTAATAAATATTATATATTAATTATATAATATTAATAAATATTAACTTCAGCGCTGTTACTCCCGTTCCTTTGTTTTGGTGCATTGTTAGTGTTACTCGGTGTTAGTCTGGTATCCTGCTTTGAATTTTGGCGAAGGTGCGTGTTTTACCATGTTTGAATTATTTATTATTATTTTAAATAATCGATCAATTATTAATTACTATTAATTATTGCGAACATTTTTGAAGGTCGTGGTTGCATAGACAATGAGGATAGCGATGTTGAGTTAGTGACAAATTTGTAAAATAATTTAAAAGTTTATAAGTATGAAAGTAAAAGAAGTAGAAAAAATCATTTTTTTTTTAAGAGATTGAACCTCTTATAATAATTTCAACTAATTTATTCAACAATTTAATAATAAGAAATATTTATTGTATTCCTATTAAACGATTAGTTCAAAAGAACAATTCAAGGAGATGTAAACCTATTAACTGGTTGCCTGTGCCAATGAAGACAATTTATAGCCGAATCACGTACTTAAAAAAGTTTCAAATCTAAAGTAGCAAAAGTCTAGTTCTTCATCATGATAGTCGACTGAAGCTTGAGGACTTTCCTGTCATTGTTTGAGAATTATTTCGAAACAACTACCTCTGCTCCATTCATTACGACATCAACAACTTTTTCAACCAACACAACAGTTACAAGAATTGTAATTAAAATGATTTCGGTGCCCATTTGGTGTTAATTCTGCAAAGGAAGAAGATGCTTGTGGAAGTTGAAAAAATATTTTAAATTGAATTGAAATCTTATTTAAAAAAAAACCGCTGATGAATACCTTGCTGGAAAAGGTGTTGACCAATTTGTCCATCTTTGGTTTGAAAATTTCACAATCGGCAGGAATGATTTGCTGCTGATTTGTTGGGGCAGAATGTGATTGAAAAATGATTTTGTAATTGTTTGTTTGTTGCAGAAATTATTTGCAAGTCAAAATATGCCGAAATAATAATGAACGGTAAAGTTGCACTTTTTACGATGAGTGTGAAAAGAGGTGGACATGTTGCAGTTATAGGACGCAAGCAAATAATTTGATTAACCCTCATGAAATGTAAAACTGTTATTGGACCCCAAAGAATGAGTGTATAACTGGATAATAACATAAGTGGATTATGTTAACTTAGACTTGATGGCTTTCCAGGTATGACTATAAACGCCAAACAGATTCGCAAACTGGAAAAGCATCTCCAGAAAGTTCTTATCGTTATGAACTATCGTAATGGTTAAACAACTCTGACTCTATGCTCACGGCGCTAGATAAATTGATGTATTGCTTTGGCAATGTTCTGTGACGTCATTCATAAAAACAAACTGAAATTTAAAAATAAAAGCAAAACAATTTTGCAATTTAAACGTAAAAACATCTTGGTCTTGCATTTTAACCAAAATTAACTTTATTATTCCATCCGGATCATCTGAAATTGCCATAATGAGTTTTTGAAATGTCATCAATAATAATATGGGGAACTTGATTTATCAAACACAGTCTAACTTGGTCTCTCATGCATATTGCGGTACATATTCCTTGTTCTGCGTTTTCTCCGACAGTCGAGCTTCAAGTCTCGAAGAAGCACAATCGAATTGCAAAAAAATTAATGACAAGAGTTGGCCAGTCGAGTTGGACGATTGGAATTTTGGAGACACATTTAAAATATTCATTCAGAACTATTCCATCAGTAATATTATTTTGAACGCTCAAAATAAAAACGGTACCTGGTTTTGGATACAAGCAAAAATTGGTTTGTGATCAATCTTATTTTTTTGACTTCAATGTCTTACTTTTTCATCATTTAATAATTTAGTTTAATTCAATTTAATTAATTAATTAATATAATAAATAATAATTAATAATAATAATTAATTAAAGATATATCAGAGCGTACCCTGGCCAATATGGACGTCGGAGAATTTTTAGTGTACGACAAGCAGCCTTCTGTCGAAGTTTACTCTGTCGTTTGTATGATAGGTGATTCACGTTTTGTTTATGTTTTTGGAAAAAAAAAATTGAATATATTTATTGAGGTCAACAAATTGAAATAAAGGCATTCCAAAATTTAGATATTTAATGTAAATTTATAATTTAGAAGTTAATCATTGCATCATTTCCAAAGGTGTTGAGGTAAAAATTGATTGTCATACAAGCGTTAAGAAAATAAGGCGACTAAAGTAGACTATTAATATAATTGTAATCACATAGCAGAATATATAAACATACATAAATTAATATGTATAATATAATTACGTGTCATCAACATAATAAATATATGTAAATCATTATGTACGATATATTTACGTGTCATCAACATAATAAATGTAAATATAAATTAATCTAAAAATCAATCCACATTTCTAACAGAATGCAAAGCCAGCTGGATTGATTACGAAAACGTCGGCTCGAAATTAAAAAGCTTTCTTGTCCACAGAACCACTACGGGCATTGAAGGCTGCAAATATTTGTGTGATAAATATGATAGTTGCACGTACGTCGATGTTGTACAAGTGTCCTCCGGATCACATTTGGCTGATTGTGCTCTGCATGATAAAGACGACGATCCTGGACACTTGGAACCGAAAAAAGGCTCTCACCATGTCATCGATCGATCGACCAAGACGGTTGAAAAATGCATTGGAAGTGGTAAATAAATTGGTAACGTTTTTAATGTAATCATCAAATCATCAAAATGGCATTGAAATAGTCTACCTGTTCAGTCTATCAGTTGATAATAATCGTGTTGATGAATTTAAAGTTATTATTTTACAGGATTTATTTAGTAATTATATTGAATGTTTTATAGTAAACTATTATTAAATTAATATTAAAATAATGTCATTATTTATATATATATATATATATATATATGTCATAATTATATAATGTCAATATATATATATATATATATATATATATATATATATAATCTATATTATATATAGATTAATTTTTAATTTAATTAATTAGAATGTACTATTAAATCAATACTTTTTATTAATTACTCATTAGTGGATGTTAGCTATTATTAAGTAACTTAAGCTTAATTAGTTAGTTACCAGTTAACTGTTTAATATCTGGGTTCAATGCGGATGATATTTTAACAAATCAATTACATGATAAACTTTTTCTGCAGAAAAACAGACAGATTACAGTAAGTCTTGCTTTTCTTAACATTGATATTTTAATTTCATTACATTAACAGGGCAATTTTTGGGGCTTGCCAGAAATTTAAAATATAAAGATATTTTATTTTGCTATTTCCATTACCGAAAATGACATAATATCTGAGAATTATTTCTGCCCTTAGGGCCTATGCCTAGCCTTCCATGGACGCTCCCGAAATCTTGCTGGGTTGTGAACCCAAAACCTTAGGTCTGATGCCAAGGCAACGTTCATAGCTAACTGCCATCCAGCATTACCATGATCTTTTTTAAAAAAATAATTTTATCTAAATGGATCTGAATGACTTGTAATTAATTACAATTAATTACGATGTCAAATTAATCGAAAATGGATCGAAAATGATCATTCCAGCGTATTTAATCATGCTCATTGGCCTACTTACGTTGCTGATGCTACTTTGGTGTCTGGTACTTTATCTCAAATGCTGTGGAAAGTTCGTATTTATGAATTGACTTATTTATTTATTTATTTCAACTCGAAATGTTAATTATTTGTTATTCTTATCTTATTATTCAATAAATTATTCATTATTATTAATAAACAATTAGGATGTTGCAATAAATTAGGAATATGATGAATTCAGTTACAAACCTGAATCAAGTTTAGTAATATTTGTCATCGTTAATCATGAAGTAATAATTATTTTTGTTTCATTACTATTATTTTTATTTATTATTATTATTATTATTATTATTGTTATTATTATTATTATTATATTATTATTATTATTATTATTATTATTATTATTATTATTATTATTATTATTATTATTATTATTATTATTATTATTATTATTATTATTATTATTATTATTATATTATTATTTATTATTATTATTATATTATTATTATTATTATTAATATTAATATTATTATGATGCATTCTTCTTTCTAATCTTTGACCCATTCTCTACTAGTACACCGAAAAGCTACAGCACTGAATCATCAGCAATTCCGTCGAATTAATTATTTAACGTCAGTTACAAATCCGTGACGATGAGCATCGAAGCGGAAACAAAAAGCACTAAGTTGACCTTGTTGTCTACAACAGCTTCATTCTTTCGTTATCAGTTAAGTACTGTTTCTAGATTGTTTGATGGAAACATGGAAATACCTCTGTTGTGGTTGGTCGCTTTTTATAGCTACATAATTTCATATGCATGAATGGGTCAGTATTACGGATGAGTTGAATTTACAATTTATGACTTTATGTCGTTGCTTCATGTTGCTGTTTATTTGAAATCGGGGCGCACTTTGATTGGATTAGCCCATTTGTGAACTTGTTTTAATTAGTTATTTTAGAGTTACAAATATATTTATTTTAATAACATGTGAAAACTGATCGTCATTGTTTACCAGAACCAGTGTCGGTTACAATATTTGACTTTCTGCCATTTGGATGCAAAAGCTGACGCCAACGACACAGATAAACTGAAAAACCTCAAAAATAATCCAAATCCTTAACTGTCATGAAGACATTGTGTAACACTTCCAGAGAAGTCACTTCTTCTTAACCCTTGGACAGAAACTCCAGCTAAAGATTTTTGAATCCGGCTTACTGGAATTCCTGGAGACAGGAAGATGGAAATATTACTTAATTAATTAATTTGCCTCTACTCACTTTTTAATCTTACGACATATTCAGTTGACTGATGTTTTCAAGTGCAATTTTTGCTAATTCTTCGTTGATTTGAAGACCCGTTCAACTACTTTCTTTCAGCTTTTTCAGAAGTACATTGTGAAATCTAATGCTGCCGAAAAGCAGTTTAAAAAAAAAAGTAATAAAATGATTACGTCGTGCATTGGTTTTTAATTGTTAACTACAACAACAACTCACTGCAAAAGGAGAATGTCTACAGGCTCTAGCAGACTTTGGCAAATATTTAGAAATTAAATTTAAATTTTATAAACTGCAAATGAACTCGTTCAGCCTGAACATCTCCTGATTTGGAATGTTTATGTTCGACAAGACTTAGTTCTTGGAAATGGTACAGACGGAGGGTAGATACGGAATGAGGTTAGGTAAAGATTAAGCTTCTCTTGAATCTGATCGGAGAGTAAGATTGTTAATGGACTCCAAATAATGCAACATGGGTGGAATATTGGTGCAAATCTACATTATCCTGGCAAAGCATATCCAGGAGGTCCTTGGGAAAAATGTTGTCCTGTGGACTGAAGCTAATCATGAAACACCTGCTTTCCAATGATAATGTTTATTCCACATCAAAATCCAAGTTATTTTGTGGAATAAAATCTTCAGGTGCTTAAGACAATCACCAGTGTATATGCTGAATGCACTTTGCTGTTTTGAACTCCCATACACTAGCAATTGAGCTGAGAACTGAACATCCATAGTAGCATTGTAAATAGTTTTAAGGAGTTGACCAAAGCAGAATATTACGCCATCAATACGCTTATAAAAAATTTTAACAAAATCAGCGAAGCTTACGACGGGTCGGATTCTGTATCAGTGCAACATGAGAAGTACTCTGAATTACCAAACTTTCTGATGATTTCGACTGACGCTGCTGACAAATACTAGCTGGAACTCGTTGACATTCAGAATGACAGTGACTTGAAAACCGCTTTCACCGAGCACGATCTGCTAAACTTTTACAACCACTATACGTCAGCAGACAAGTATAACAATCTCTCAACAGGATGGCAGAGAGTTCACTGCTCTGTTCGGAAGCACCTACTGTTGCGAACAACTGTTTTCTTGAATGAAAAACACGAAATCGAAATTAAGTTCTCTGCTTACAGACGAACATTTGGCAGCCTCAATAGCGCATTTCGACTTCCACTGTTGGAGCAGACATAGACTACTCGTGCCAGATTGCGCATTAAACTGATCGTAAGCATAAACTTATAAGACTCTTCTAGCTTAAAAGAGGTATTCTGTGTTTTATTGTATTTTTTTTTGATGTTGTGAAATTGCTAATCCGGCCCGCGACTAGTCTAAAAGTTGTACACTTGGCCCTCTGCTCAAAAAGGTTGGACACCCCCTGGGCTAAGTGCTATTGACTCCGTGCATATAAATTGATGTATTCTTTTGGCATTGTGCTGTGACGTCATTCGCAAAAACAAATTGAAATTTAAAAAAAATAACACTATTACAACTTGGCGATAAAAACATCTTGGTTTTAGATTTTAATTGAAATTAACTTAATAATTTCAACAATTCTATTTCAACCTGCATCAAGTTTCCAAAATAAGTTTGTCCAATAAATATCGTAATAACAAAAATAACAAAACATGGGAAACCTCGTGGCCACGATTTTTCGGTTCCCACCCGACTTGGTCTATCACGCTTTGTGTGGTCCTTCGGTGTCGTTCTGTCTGTTCTCTGAAAGCCCAGCCTCATCTTTGGCCGAAGCACAATCGATCTGCAGTGAAATAAACTCTAAAAGTTGGCCGGCTGAACTTATAAACGTGAAAACTGAAGAAGTCTTTCAAGGATACATCGAAAAGTATTCCATCCGCAATGTCATTCTGAACGCCGAAAAAAAGGACGATTCATGGTACTGGATAAAAGAGGCTAATGGTTAGTGATGGATTTTAATCTTCGCTTTTACGCTTCGACATTTTTACGTTTTACACCTTTTAATAATTTTATTTTGATTTATTTTTATTTTTTTAATTAACAAAACAGAAGTTGAAAATTTTGAAAACATGACAGCCGAAGGCGATTTGTTAGTGTACGGGAAAGATCCTTCTGTTCCCAATTATTGGATCGTCTGCATGACAGGTTATAATATATGTTTCCAGGAATCATTTGAAGTTGCATACCATCTTCAAAGTTAAAAATTAAAATTTTATATATTTTAAAATACAGATAATATTATAACGTTCATTTGTAATTCATTAAGTAATCGGATCACAATCGTCGATTAAAGTTTAAAAGAAATAACGATGACTTCCACACTATCTTATTTATCGGTGTAAATGAAACTTAATCGTTTCATTGGAATTTATCGTCAATTGTTTAAAACCATGATTTCGCAGAATGCAAATTCATTTGGAAGGATGTACCCAGTGTAAGAGGGACCTCACCCCATCTCAATAAAAAAAGCGACATAAGTGATTTACAGCCCTGCAAAGATGATTGCGAGGCATCTTCCGAATGTTCTTCAGTGGACCTTGACATCGGTCACGGTACATCCGGATGTTGGTTGCATGGTTATCCTTACAAGGATGATGAAATCACGCAAGATGACAAAACTTCCCACCATATCATCGATCGATCGAGCAAGACTGTTGGAAGATGCATTGGAGATTACGAGGGTAAATGAATGTAATTGTAATTTTAATGTAAAAGGTTACAATGACTTTTGGAAATCAACTTAATAGTTGATAATATTATTAGTAGTCTTGATTAAATTACAGTAAATAATATGCAGGATTTTTTCTGTTCAGAAAATTCCCATTAATTCTCTCAATAATTTTATTATTTTTTTATTCTGTATTTTTATTGGATTAGCCAATAATAAGTAACATTAGTGCGGTTAATTGTCCAATATTTGACTTCATATTGACGTTATTGATGTTATTTTAACAACAATTTACAACTCAAATACTTGAAATACTTTTTCTGCAGGTAAACAGTCTGAACCCAGTAAGGTCATGGCAATATTTTAATGTTATCATTAATATGATATTTTTATTCATATTTTATATTCATTATTATTTTAATCTAATGAAACATCAATTACAATTATATTCATTTAAAATAAAATAAAAATACAATTTTTTTATTTTAAAAATATTAATAGTAATTTTTTAATATATAATTTTATGTATAAAAATTAATTTTTATTTTATTGCAGTATTTTTATTTCATAATTTTCTTCGATTGAGCGCTATTTGTAGTCAATTTTTTATTGAGATTATAACTTTTCTAATTAACGTTTCAATTAAATGTAGTTCATTTATAAAATTACGTGTGCATAGCGTCGAGTTAAAGGTTATTATTTTAGTTGTCTAAATTTTAGTTATCTGATTAAAGGCTGTAGCAGGCTTTTTATGTAAACTTATAGTTTAGCGCCTCTGACGCACATGTGACGCCTTACAAAATTATTATTATTATTATTATTATTATTATTTTATATTATTATTATTATTATTATTATTATTATTATTATTATTATTATTGTTGTTGTTGTTCTTGTTGTTATTGTTATTATTATTATTATTATTATTATTATTATTATTATTATTATTATATTATTATTATTATTATTATTATTATTATTATTATTATTATTATTATTATTATTATTATTATTATTATTATTGTTGTTGTTGTTGTTGTTGTTGTTGTTGTTGTTATTGTTCTTATTGTATACCGCTCCAATGTAAGGGCGCTCATGACAGTGCTGGGTTAAAAATGTGTTACATTACGATTGTATTCCTCTGGTTTAACTCGCGCACAGACATCATATCATATCATCATATCATTTTAATATAAATAATTTAAATATTTAGGTTGAATAAGCATAATCCTTTTTTAATGAATTATTGTTAATTAATGATATGAATTATTGTTAAGTTGTCAAATTAACGTTTGATTAAAATTAATTATTTCAGTACTATTCCACCTGATTATTGGTCTTGGTATAATACTGGCCCTTCTCGTTGCCCTGTTACTCTGCTTAATATATTGTGCGAAGTTCGTATTTATTTTTCCTTTGTTTGACATAATAATAATAATAATAATATAATAATAATAATAATAATAATAATAATAATAATAATAATAATAATAATAATAATAATAATAAATAATAATAATAATAATAATAATAATAATAATAATAATAATAATAATAATAATAATAATAATAATAATAATAATAATAATAATAATAATAATATAATAATAATAATAATCATAATAATAATACTAATAATAATAATAATAATAATAATAATAATAATAATCATAATAATAATAATAATAATACTAATAATAATAATAATCATAATAATAATAATAATATAATAATAATAATAATAATATAATAATAATAATAAATAATAATAATAATAATAATATAATTAATTAATCAGTAATGTAACATTTGTTTTTTTATACATTATTATTAGTCATTGTTGGTCACGTAAGCGTCTAAGCCCTTTGAAAAAATGATTAATATATAAAATGAATAAACAAATAAATATAATTGTTAATTTTCTAAACAATCAATCATCTCTCTCATCAGTTATGAATATTTTGAATGGTCGTTTTTTTGAGTCTTTGAATGTTCCAACTCTATAAAACTGAACAGAAACTTCTTTGGCAACCAAAATACTTCGAAACCGAAACGAGACTGAAATATATCTCTAATACATTCATTCTAATATTTGCAAAGTACGCATTCGCCTACAAGATCGTCAAACTGAACTAGCAATCCCTATTGACCTCCAAATTCCCGCCTCCCCGAGGCCTTTGGTCCCCCAGTCCTTTTATATTCCATGGAATAATAATATTATGAATATTGCATTAAAAACGAGTACCTAAAAATACTTAATTTAATAAGATACTTAACTCAATAAAATACTTAACTCAATAAAATATTTAACTCAGTAAAATACTTAACTCAATAAATTATACAACAGTGGTCCCTAAAGCTTATCTCTCGAGAATCACTTCACATTATTTAACAGTCTTCAGAGGCCAGTCTTGAATTCTTCCAATCTTCTGTCTTCGTCCATCTTTTATGACGTGAACATATTCCATCTTTGAGCCGCCCTGGCAATGAATAAACTACTTTCAAGGTCACACTCAAATCTTGAGTTTGCATTTCCACCTGGTTCCAAGCTCCAACTACTACTGCTATCATTCCAGGAGTTCCGGATGAGTGAGTTGTCAATACCAAGTTCCGCATCGCTGGCGGGATTACTCTAACATTTTCCGACTTGTTGCAATCCTTGGAAGATAATTTTGACCTACATTTAATGAGGCCACAGTTAGAACAACTCCTATTGGTTCCCTGCTTCTTTGAAAATAAATCCATAAATTCTTTTCGAACCTTAAATTTCCTGGAATGGATGTCTTCGTCTTCGAACAGTGCAAAATAACTATGTTGATCAGCGTGGATCAAGTCGTTCGTGACGTGCAGAAAATAGTAATCATCATCATCGTCACCATTATCATCATCATCATTGATATCATCATCATCATCGTCATCATCATCATCACCTCTTTTCCAAAAGCTCATGTTTTCTATCGTCCTTATTCCTTTCTGCATGTTGTAAACAACATCATCACCATCACCAATTCCTTATCTTGATAATAAATCTCGTAGAAAGTATGCTACATTTCCTATCCGCTACTGACTAATTATTATTAACATTATTGTTATTGTTATTATTATTGTTGTTGTTGTTGTTGTTATTATTGTGGTTATAGTATTATTGTTATAGTATTATTGTTATTATTATTATTATTATTATTATTATTATTATTATTATTATTATTATTATTATTTTTATTTTTATTTAAATTTTTAAAATTAAACCTTTGATGGCGATGATAATCATCATGGTTTTCATCGCCACGCTTCCTGTAAATAGTTCGAATAGATGCGAAGGTTCAGGTATTTGTAGACTCTGGTTTAACCTACGTTCGAATCTTATTACGATTTTCACGACTGTTGCTGCAGTTCTAATTAACCCACCTACACACTCATCTATTCACTCTCTTACTCAGCCAATCATCCACTCACCCATTCACTCACCCATTCACTCACTCACCCACTCACCCACTCACTCACCCACTCACTCACCCATTCACACATCCACCCACTCACCCACTCACTCACCCACTCACTCACCCATTCACTCATCCATCCACTCACCCACTCACTCACCCACTCACTCACCCACTCACTCACCTGCTCACTCTTTTCTGCTCACCTGATTGACGGGCTTGTTTTATTCCCTACCAGTACAATTAAATCCTACACGACCGAATCGTCGGGTATCTCATCGTAACGTTTCCACACGGTTATAAACCCGCCAAATCGGCAAACGAAGCTTTGGAAAGCAAGAACAGCAGGTTGTTGACCTGGTTTTGATTTTTTAATCCTTCCTTCCTTCTTGGGTCAAGGTTGGTTGTTATGATACAAGCTTGTTAGTTTTTTTATTCATTATTTGATCGATGTTCTTTAAGGTGTCTGCTCATGTTTGTGTTTTCTGTTAATTTTTTTTATATGTTAATTATTCAGTTTTTAATTATTAAATTAATTATTAAGTTTTTAGTTGTTAAGTATTAATTATTAAGTTTTATTTGTTAAGTATTATTCATTAAGTAAATTGTTTATCATTGTAATTTATTAGGCGAGAGATTTACCGCTTTTGCTGTAGTTAAATTAAAGATGACGTTTGTAGTTAATTGTGAAAACCTTTTAACTGATGCGCTTATAAATTGTCGAGTTTTAAATTTTGTTGAAAGCAACATTTCAGCAATTTCAATGATGTTGTCCGATTATACTTAGGTGGAAAATATAATTATTCCACAGAGTTTGAATTTAGAGATTAAGTAATTAATTACCTTCATAATTCATTATTTCGAATTCAGCGTATTCGACACGGTATCTCCTTCCTAACCCGTTCCTAAATCTAATAATAGAAATAAATAATAATAATAATAATAATAATAATAATAATAATAATAATAATAATAATAATAATAATATAATAATATAATAATAATAATAATAATAGTAATAATAGTAATAATAATAATAATAATAATAATAATAATAATAATAATAATAATAATAATAATAATAATAATATAATAATAATAATAATAATAAATAATAATAATAATAATAATAATAATAATAATAATAACAATAATAATAATAATAATAATAATAATAATAATAATAATAATAACCATAATCGTAATAATAACATTATAAATTAAATGAATTTTATAAAATAATAATTAACTTGAAGATGTCAGGTTATATGGGCATGTACAACAAGTATTTGGAGCTCAGTCAGTCACTCAAGAACAAAGATCAAGGCTCGGACAAACTTGATGAACTCTTGACCTTTGGCAGGAAAGGGAACACCAACAGGAGACCTGCCAAGTTTGCCAGCTACCTCTACTGCGGTTGGTTGGTTATTGATATCCTGACCAATTAGATTTGAGAATTTTTTACTGTAAGAAGAATTACAGAGGAGTTAATACTTTGATTGAAAATCCTCATTTGGGAACTTGCTTTAGTAAGTTATGTCATAGTTAATAATATATTTATCGTCATTAATAATATGTGTAACTAATTATCCAGAATAATTGCATGTTAAAATATCCGACCATCTCTAACAGGAAGTAAAGCTGACGCCAACGACACTGACATCCTGAACAATCTCAAAATCACTCACGTCCTCAACTGTGCTCCAGGATCTCCCTGGAAACGCCATGAAAACTTCCAGAGACCATCTTCTTGCGCTGTGGATTCAAACCCCTACTCTGTAAGCACGTCACCAGTGGCAAATCAACTGGACAGAAAGTCTGGAAGAAATCCTTACAGTAATCTTGATTGTGGTGTACTGGAATACCTAGAGATTGACACTTTGGACAACGAATCGTTCCCCATTTTGAGAGGATCTTTCGACAAGGCCAAGCAATTTATCGACTCGGCCAGGAAAAACGGCGGAAGGGTTTTGGTCCATTGCGAGCTTGGTATGAACAGGAGTATAACCATTTGTCTCGCATACATGGTAGATGGAGCTGGAATGAAGTTGCTGGAAGCTGTCGAGAGTATCTTGGGTGACAGGCCGAATATTTTGACCAACCAGGGATTTAGGAAACAATTGGTGGAGTTTGCGATGAAAAGAAATCTTTTAGACTGAAACGTTTGAAGTGGAGTTTATTTACAATAAAATTATTTTTATAATGTAAAAGTATGTCAAATCATATTATCGAAATATTCAAACTAAATGAATTTTTTTAATACGAATAACCTGAGACAACATCAAACGCAGACGACAACATCTCCATTTTACTTTTTGAAATTTCTGCAACGTCACAGACGAACTGAATGCTGTTTTTATTGTTATTTCTTGATTCTCAGATTTCTCGAGAAACACAATAATTATCGTTATTAACTCCATAAATTACTCGTAGACGATATATATATATCGTCATAACAAACCATCGTGGTCAGTGGATTAAAATGGATGAAGAATCGTACACGGAAGACAAGCGCTTCCAAGTCTCCATGCATCACAATCTCCGACAACATCCGACATCGTGGGTGGAAGCTAATCCGGAAGAACTCCTGGAAATGATCTTAAACGATGAAGACGAGTGGCAACCTGTCAAGAATCAACGACAACAACAGCAGCAACAGCATGGGAAAAGTAATTTCCGACTAGATGATGACGGATGGATGGACGATCTCATGGAAAGCCTTCCAAGCGAGCTGGATGGTGCTTCTGGAGTGGATCTTGATTTCTTCGCTAAACGTTCGAAAAGCCTCGGCGACATGGAGACAAACTCCAAAACCGACGACAACAACTGCAACAACATTAAGTACGACAACAACAACAACGACAACAACAACAACACCAACAACAATAACAACATTGTTGGCTGTGCAAGTCCGGATAATGAGGCATTTTGTCTTTCGGAGTTGGACGTGGCTGGAAACAGGTTTTCCAAGGATTCGGCAGAATTCAACGCTGACTTGATTGCAAACCAAAAGTAACACTTTCCAAAACAATTTTACGAAATCAATTCTAATGAAACCATATTTTATTAATAATTTTATAAATCTCGGAAAAACAAGATTTAAAAACTTTAACAAATAAAACATATAAACTAATTTTTTTTTTTTCAATTTTATTAATCAAAAAAAAAAGTCGTAATGACTCCGAGGCGATACAAATGGAAATAGCGACCCAACAGCTGAGCAAAAGAATCAAGCGCATAAGCATTGAAGAGTTCATGAAGGTCACCTCAATGTCACCGTGTCCATGCCCAAATCCAACTCCACCCACTCCTCCTCCTCTGCCCCAACTGTCACCTCCTCTCATCTTACAAAGGACGCCCAAAAATCATCACTGCCAAAAAAACACCAGCATCAAGAACACCCCAAACGCCTCGAAGAGATCGTCTTGCCACCAGAACTCCACCGACATGCCTACCAGACAGCAAGACAAGGCCACCGAAAGAGCGATGGAAAACACGGATTATCCAGTGTTACCTGCCGGAAAACAATCAGCTACGAAACATCATTCCAGTTGTTCAGAATCCAGAATGAAAAATATGGAAGAATTCAACAGGAGACTTGTCTCTAGTGACAACTGGAAAAAGGCGCTGATTTCAGGCGTGGATCCGAAAGAATTGTATTTTACTCACCACCGTTCGGTCGACGGAAAACAAGACCTTAAGAACGTGCTGAGCGAATGCGGCATTCTGGAACATTCAAAGAAACGAAACAAGAGAGGAATTAAAAACAGAAAGAATCATCCGTCTAAAGTAGACTTCCTCCAAAATCGTAATTTCTCCTCAAACAGATCTTACTCCCCAGAGGTCCTTGACCGAATGAGGAAAGCTTTGGAAAGTGAAGGGGAGTGGGATTGGGATCAGAACCAACCCAATCGTAACCAGCACCAGGGCAAAAGTCTCAAGAAAAATCGGAAAGGTCGAGAAGAGGTCAGCAGTGGAGGTCACGGGTCAAATCATCAACGGCAGAGTAAGACAACGCAAGATGAAGAGGACAGCTATTTCACGACCACGTCAGTCAACAGTTCTGAACGACTGTTTCAGAAAAGTTCCAATCAGCAAGTTTCCGGACAGGGAATCTACAGAGCATTCGATGGTCCAATTAGCAGCCAATCAGATTCCACCTTTTCCAACAACCTGGAATTGAACAACTCCCGCCAACAGACGCCATCGTCGGAAAAAGTAATTTCCAAGCACAATCTACCTTCTGATTCGGATGAGAGGGACAACTTATTGTCAGCTGCTGTTCTCATGGGGAAGTACACCCAGAAGAAACAGTTTCCACTGGACGATATGACCTATAACCAGGGGTCAAGGAGGGTACTCCAGTACCTTCACGGCCTCTGGCTAGAGCAGACGACTTGCGATGTTACCATCATGGCCAATGGTGGCTCCATCCTTGCTCATAAGGTCATTGTTTAAGAAATAAAGAATTAAATTAATTAAGAAATAAAAAATGTTTATGATAAGGATTTAATTTTGGTAAATTGATTGTAATATTAGTTAAAGTTTTTATTATGAATTCGATGATAAATGTTCTGTTAGAATTTCTTTGACTCAATAAATTAAGGTTATTTACGGTTATTATTATTATTATTATTATTATTATTATTATTATTATTATTATATTATTATTATTATTATTATTATTATTATTATTATTATTATTATTATTATTATTATTACTATTATTATTATCATCATCATCATCATCATAATTATTACTATTAATAATCAAAAACATTTTTAAAATCATGCTAAACAAAAGGAAAACCTTAAAATCTAAAACCCCTTTTTCCATTTTCACAACTTCCAGCTAGTCCTGGCAGCCTGGAGTCAAACTCTGGCCTCCCTGTTCAAACAGCACAGTTCCAACTTGGACCAGTCCCAAGAAGATCCTGCCACCATCAACATGATCGAGTACCCGAGGGACGTGGTGGCAGATGTGGTAAACTTCCTCTACACCACCGACATCAAACTCGAGCTCACCAACATCGGCGTGGTGGTGGCTGTCTCGAGGGAATTGGATATTACCACTTTGGTGAATGTTTGTGGTGATTTCCTCATTAAGACTTGCGAACCGGAATCGATTTTACTCTATTATTCTGTCGCTGCCAATAACGAGCTGAAGTTTGCCCTGGAGGGACTAGAGAGTGTCATTGCCAGTTCCATAAGCGAAGTGGCCGACCACAAGTACTTTCTCAACTTGCCTTATCAGAGGCTGGTTCCTTGTTTTGTAATTATTTTTAGTTTTATTAAGAGCATTTATGCAGCTCGACAACAGAAAATGCGTTGAATTCATGTTAAGCCCAACGGCACAATCCGATGATTATAATTTCCATACAAACATCATCCCTTTAACAACAACAACAACAACAACAACAACAACAACAACAACAAAATCAAAAACAACAGCAAAATCAACAAGAAAACAACAACACTATTTCCAACTCTCTCTTGTTCACCTTTTTCTTTCCTGCAGCTCAAAAACAAACAATTTTTCCCGAACTCCCAATCCAGGATTCGTAGCATTCTTTCGAATGCGCGCCTCTGCGGAAGGGAGATTGACATTTTCCAGGCCGTAGTGAGGTGGGTTGATTTCAATCGAAAAGAGAGACTGCCGAAAGCTTCATCGCTACTGAAGATGATTCGTTTCCAGCACATGTGTATGAACGACCTGGCACAGAAGGTCGAGTTCGCTTCCTGGATTTTTCAAGATAAGGAGCCCAAGGATCTCCTACTGGCTGCCTACAAGTGACTTTCGTTTTTTTTTTAAATTATTATTATGCAGTTAATTTTAAAATTAACTTGACTCGTTTGATTGATTACTCGAGCCGATGTGTAAATGTTGTTCGATTGTTTTTTTTATCGACTATTTTCTGTGAGCGCTTAACTTATTCTCGATACTACGTAAGCGCCCATTCCCTAGAACGATATCCGCAATTTAACTTTAAATTAAAATTTTAAAATTTTAAAATAAAATAAATTTAAGTCGGCTTTAGAAAAATAAACTTATTCGAGAATAATAATTCGTTTTAATAAGTTAATGAAAAAGTTGTTTATTTTTTCATTCGACTAGATTCCATGCTATGCTCAGTAGCGGTGTCACTCCGCCTGGAAACTTCAAACTGGACAAACCACGCTGTGCCAGCTACAACAAGAGGAAACCTCTCGTTGCCTCTCTGAACGACTTCAGGAATGAGTACAAAGACAAGATGAAAGCCTGCCTCGCAAATCAGGGTGCTTTTCAGACTCTTTCTTGGGAAAAAGAAGAGCTCAGCAAGCTTTCAAAGGTGTCAGAAGAGATTGCTGGAAAAGACTGGAGAAAAGCTGAAGATACCGCAAAGGACATCCTCGCGGACGCTCTGGAGACTTCCAAGAAAGAGACTCAAGTTGATCAGAAGATCTCCTTAGAAGATGTAGAAGTCGAGAAGTCACACCTCTTGGTAGAAGAGCCAAAAGATGTTTCTCCGAAGAACCAGTCTTTCTCGAACAATGCCGACGTTCCCGACACGCCTGCTGTCGAGCAGACGCCTCAAAACAGGGAGAATCAACGCGGTTTATCTAGCCTCGAAGCGAATCTAAAAAGTCTCAAGGAAACGTTTTCCAGCAGCAACAGCAACAACAAATGCAGCAGAAAGAATCGTCTTTGTGGGGAGTTTCAGTTCTAACTGGTTTCGTTTTGGCATAAATTGGAAAGTTTATTTAGAGAATTATTACTAGAGAATTACTGGGAGGACAATATGATGGTTTCGATAAATTTTTGTTTATTATTATATTATTATTATTATTATTATTATTATTATATTATTATTATTATTAATATTATTATTATTATTATTATTATTAATATATTATTATTATTATTATTATTATTATTATTATTATTAATATTATTATTATTATCATTATTAATATTATAAATTAGTTGTAATCTTTTCAAGAGTATTGATTTATTATTTTATAACGAAAACTAATTTTAACGAATTGTTCGTACTTGTTAAACCCGTTCTTAACGGCCCACATTCTACCAATTACGCCAAACTTATAATTAAAGTAGAACTCAATTAGCGGATGCACCCATGCACTTAAAAAAATGTACATATATAAAAATTTTAGAATAAAGGTAAAAAATCTAATTACTAAAAGTGTAATTACAAATCACGATTACAAGCAGTCGATACAGCTTATTAATTGAACATAATTTTAACAATAACTGATTTTCGTAAACGTTTGAATTCGATATTCAGGGATTCATTAGAAACCTTCCCTTCCCGCCCTTCCTCTCCATCGAGCAGACGACAGAAAGACAAAAATTCAGTTGTGCAATTTTTTTATTCATTTGGAAATCTTAATTCTTTGCTCTTGTAATTTTTCATGTTTTTGTTTTTATTTTATTTTTATTTATTTATTTTTTTATTTGTTTTATTTTTTGCAGCCCAGGTTGTTGTTGATTTGTTGATTGGCTGACGATTGCCGAATGGATTGAGGGTCGGATGGGTGGCGGGTTGGTGGCGGACGGGTGGGTAGCCTCCTCAACACTTCTTCTTCTTCTTCTTACTGACGTGCTTAACCCAGACAAAACATCTAACTCTTCGACATCTCCTGGGCGGATATTTTTTCTTGTTACAACCAGCCGAACTTCTATTCCTACTTGCTTGTTCCGTACTTTCTGGAGGGTTCTGGAAAATTGCAGAAGACAGAATGTTACTTTTAAACCTTCCAGTACAAAAGTTCATGAGCGGATTTCTCCATCTGGCGATGTTGAAAAGTGGCGCATTCAAACTGCTCACCCAGGGTACCATGGGCGGAAACTGAAATCCATTTCTCAAATTACCGCTCCATTTGGATATGGCGTTTGGATACATTGTTACAGGACATTTTAATTAATTACTGGTCTTAAATAACAAAATAAAAATAATAATAATAATAATAATAAAAGTATTTTGTTAGCAAATGAGGTTCACTTCATGTTGTTAAAAGTAACGGTTGAGAGCTTAAAGTGTTCCAAAAATTGAATCAATTGAAATTATGAGCTGAAAGCTTTTAACGATGACTATCTTGGAATTTTCCTCATAATTTCATAATTTTTCTATTTTCATTCTAATTTAACTAAATTACAACAAAGTGATCTTTTAAAACACTGTTGTGTTTAAGAGACGGTTAAACCTTTCTAATTAAGCGCTTAATGCGGCTGAATTAGTAAAAAAATGCGTCGCAATAAGATATAATTCCATTATTAAGTCATTTCTTGACACATCCGATTGTTTATTTATTGAATAATAGTATTTTAGCAACTAAGGAGGCAGAAACTGATGTAAAATAAATTCATTAAATTCAAAATCTCAAACCATTTTAGATTTTTTCAGACGACCGGATTCGTGGGCTGCCTGCTTTCAGGAATTCGTTACGTAATCTTGCATTTTTAATAATTTTACGTCATACTTACCGAAGATGTGTGTGTGTGTTCTGCTGTTCTGTCGGAAATTTTAAAATTCATTTATTTGTTACAATAGTTTAATGTTATCGATTGGGTTTAATAAATAAATATCGATTAATAATTTGATTGTATTATAATCGAGTCATTATCACATTATTATTTATATTTATTAGGTTATATGATTATTAAAATTTTATTATTAGGTAATATTCTTATTAAACTATAATTTTTTTTATTAATATATTATAATATTATCTACAGGAAATTTAGTTACCAGCGAATTAACTTTCGTGAAATTCTCATGGCAACTTCTATTGGCTAAAAATGACGATTGTTCGGAAGCCATTAATAGATGCGTAATTTGTTGTGTCTCTGTAAGAAAAAAAAACTTAAAAATTAAGGCTAAAATTAAAAATTTAAAGTTAAAATTAAATTAATGTCTGAAAGTTTCATTCCAATCTGACGATCTTTCAAAATACTTCAAAGTCGAGGTCGTAAAAACTCCAGTTTTGAAAATAAATCTGTTACCGTCACTATTCATCGTCATCTTCATCATCATCATCGTCATAGTCGTCATCATCAACTTATTCATCATCATTGTCATCTTCATCATCATCATCGTCATTGTCATCATCATCACCATAATCATCAGCTCCTTAAATCCATTACAGAAATGGGTCATAAAAACATCAGCGTGTTGTCGCCTAAAATCTGAAGTACAACAAAATAATAACAATAACAATATTAAAAATAATAATAATAATAATAAAAATTTAAATTTAAAAATTGTTATTATTGTTTTAATTTAATTTTTTTTTACTTAAAAAATTATCTCCCGACTTTCGCTTATTCATGCCGACGACGATGATGCCCCTCGCATTTATAAGAGACAGACTAGTTTTCATTCAACTGCCTATTGCCTAGCATTGAGACTGATCATAATCAGTTCTCTTTTGTGGACTGTCTAATCTCTGGAGTTGTTTTATTGGATCTATTTTCTAATCTAGAGACGGATTATAAAAAAATTGATTTTATTAAATCGGAAGAAATTAGTGAGAAAGATTTAGAAAAATATTTTTAGTTGTTAAAAAAAAAGACGTTCTTTATCGTTAAAAGTTGCTTATTATGACATGAAGTCTTAATGGCAGTATAATACAATCGTCTGTGAAGTTTAAACTTTAGAAAATAATAATATAATCTAATAATTACATAGTCCACGTCATAATAAGTTTACAGTGGCTGTCTATAGCATCGGTCAGATATTTATAGTTAAAGGATACAATTAGTTGTTAAGTGACTTGCTTAACCTGTTGTCGTTGCTTGCTGTTGCCAACGAAATCATGGAAAACCCTTTGAAGTTGTTGTTGTTGCTAGTGATGATGACGATGACAATGATGGTGATGATGATGATAGCTATGGTTGGCACTGGAGATGCTCACTCGAGCGTGAAGAGGAAAAGCGCATCCAGGATTCAGTGGAGAGAAACTGCAGAGGTGATGTGCAATTTAAATTCATGTCAACTTTTGTTTTATAATTTGTAACAACAATAATTACAATCACAGTATTGGTAATAATAATAATAACAATCATAATCACAATAATAAGAGTAACAATAAGAAGATTAGGAGTTATAAAATGTATGCTAATTAAAATAAGATAATTATAATTTTTAATTATTATATTATTAATGTTATTGTTAATATTATCACCATAAATATTACTAATATTATATTAGTATTACAATATTGTAATCGCAATATAATGCGTAATAATGAAATCGTGATATAGCACGTATGATGACATCCACGACAACAACCTCAATAAAAGCAATTACAACAACAACAACACCTTAAATAAATGTTCCCCAAACAAATTGTCTTTGTCTGCAACACTATTCTTTATGGTTCAGCTGTTAACAACTCTCGCGGGACAATTGATTATTGCAATCGTGGCATAATCACTATTATCATTATCATCATCATCATCATTATCATTATCTTCACCATCATTGTCATGGTCATAATTTTTGTTATCATTGACATCTAATTATTGTTAGGGTTACCGACATTGTTGTTGTTATTGTTATTATTCATATTATTATTCATATTATTATTATTATTATTAATGTTGTTGCTTTTGCTATGATTGTGATGCTAATTTTAGGAGTCTTTTAGGCTTGAAGCCCCAGGCTAACGTCATAATCATCATCATCATTACCATCATCACCATCATCATCATCATCATCATCATCATTCTCAATGTTAGGCCAACGTGTCCCTGGCTTAATGTAGTATTTCAGTATGATTATAATAACAGCAACAATAACAAGAATATTATTTGCATTCATCATTTAAAAATATTAACAATTATTTTTGTCATTATCACCACCATCATCATCATCACCATCACAAGCATAATCATTATCACTATCATCATCAGGACAATCCCAACATAGACGTCTCGACCTCAGTTCAAGTAACCTTTGAACCCAGTAGGTTACAAAGCAGGAGTAAAGTTAGGCCTGCTGCGCCAGCAACAATACAACAATTTCAACCACCATCATCATCATCATCATCACAACCACCATCATCATCATCATCATCACCATTATCATCATCACCGTCATCATCATCATCATCATCATTGTCATCGTCACCATCACCAATGTCGTTCCCATCGTCGTCAAGACCAAAGAATAAACGCCAAAAAACCGAGCGACTTTTGCCAAAGGTCAAAGGTCGAAAGGAAAGGGTTCAGCAAAAAAGCCCCAGTTGGTGGGGTGTCTGGTCTGACCCTTCGAGTGTCAACAGACGATTAGGTCAGGGTCATTTAAATAGGAACCGTAAAGTTTTGAGTGAGTGTAATTACGTTTACGAATTATGACCGTAATGTTTATTATTTATATATTTTTTAAGTTATGTTACTCATAAATTATAACTTGTAAAATTATATTGTAAAACTTATAATTATTATTTACGTGCTTGTATAGAATTATTTGAGATAAATACTTTTGATAATTATTTTATTTCTTACAGTGTCAGTAAAAAATGCTTAATAACCATCGCTATTATTATTATTATTATTATTATTATTATTATTATTATTATTATTATTATATTATTATTATTATTATTATTATTATTATTATTATTATTATTATTATTATTCTCCAGAATGCAACGACAACACTCAGATCTACTGCCCCAACAAGTGTCTGCCTCTGGTTGACGTTTGTGACGGTTTCAGCGACTGTCAGGATAAAAGGGATGAACGGAACTGTGAAGGTGATGATGACGATGCGTTGCTTATCATTATCATCATTTTAATTCGCAGTCATCATCGTCATCATCATCATCTTACTAATTATCATATTCGCCATTTTTCTAACGTTATTCACTGCTTGTGACTTTTAAATCGTGCCTTTGTTATTCATATTTATAATAACAACAATCACAACTAATGAATTTATTTATTATGATGATGATGATGATGATGATGATTTTAAATGAAGCCTTTTCAACCTTTGTTCTGCTTCATTGTAGGACAATTAATTTACAAACTTTTATTATTGCGCAATTGTGAATTGAACGTAATAATAATAATAATATATTAGATATTATACAGATATTATTTTACATTATGTAATAACATTATTATTATAATTAAATAATAAATTTCATAAATATTCTTCACCCGAGCAGAAATGGAAGTCAAATTGGTGGGTGGTTCAAGAGATGGCGAAGGTAGGGTTGAAATCATCATCAACAACATCACTGGAACCATTTGCTCACTCGGCTGGAACGACAGAGCAGCCAAGGTGGTCTGTAGGATGTTTGGATACAAGTGAGTAGATGATGATGATGATGATTATGATGACTATGATGATTGTGATGATGATAAAATTAAAGTTTGTAATAGGTAACAATTGTTATAGCATCTAATACTTTTTTATCTTTTAATTTTCCATCTATTTTGTATTTCCTGTAATTCATCATTAATAATTACGTTTATAAAATGTTTTTATTAGATAATTTATTTTTTATTATACTATATTGCATTTGTATTATAATAACGATTTAAAATATTATTAATTAACAATGTAATAGAAACTTCAAGAAATTGAAAATTTTCAATCAAGGAATCTCAGCCACGTCAAAGCGGTGACGAATTCAAGGTTTGGAAAAGGAACAGGTGTTATATGGCTAAGCCAGGTCACCTGTAGTGGTTCGGAGAACGACCTCAACGACTGCCACTCACCTGTATGGGGTGATCACACCTGCACACACGACCAAGACGCTGGTGTTATATGCCAACCCAGACCCAGCATGATTAAAAACGGCATGTTTAAATGATAAATATAATCTAATATTATTATACTTTAGATTAATAATAAGTTAACTATTTATATCAGGTGTAATTTAATATTTAATTAAGTTCATATATATGTTAGTGAAATAATTGAATATTAACAAGCTTCAGGAGTAACATGAAATAAAATCATAATATTATTTTTAATAAAATGTCAAATATCAAATTTCTTTAAATAAAATTTAATAAACTTCATTTCATTAAACAAACTTAAGATATAATTTAAATATTTCAACATTAATCTTTTATCAATTAAAATAACACATACCTCAACAAATAAGGAAACAAAATGTCACACCCTCATTGACCCTTACCCTAACCTTTCACCCTAACCACTAATTCTAACCTGACCTTTAACCTCTAAACCGTAACTAACCAATATCCCACAGAGAGGCAGAACAGAAACCAAAAACAAGAACCAACCTGTGGCAAACGTCCAATTCCACAGTCCAATTCCAAAATCCTTGGAGGCAAAACAGCCGTCTACGGGGCACTCCCCTGGCAGGCTAGGGTCCTTAAGATCGTGGGTACCGATGCCTTCCATCAGTGCGGAGGGACGATTGTGGACAGGAGGTGGATAGTTACCGCTGCCCACTGTATTGAGTGAGTTAGATTGTATGCATCTGTCACAACCGACGGTGATGTCATAAGCACAATCGTCATTGTCATCGTCACCGTCATCATCGTCATCATTATCGACATCATCATCATCATCATCATCGTCTTCAGAGAGCTCCAAACGGCCAACATCAGGGTCAGCGTCGGCGACTACGAGACGTCAAAAACCGACCCAAGAGAGCAGCTTTTCAGAGTGGAAAAGGTCGCCGTTCACCCAGATTACCAGTCTGTAGGTCAAAACAGCAGTAGGGAAAAGTGGTGGAGTTTGTTCCAAAGTTGGTCGATTTGAATTTTTACAGAAATCCTTGGCAAGATTGAATTTAAATCTTAACCTTAATCCCAACCCTAGCCCTAATTCCAAGTCTGACCTTTAACCCTAGCCCTAACCCCGAACCCTAACATTAATCTTAGATCTTAACCTAAGCATAACCTCAGCCTGAACTCTGAACCAAAAGGTTAACAGTAACTCAAAAATCGTTACTATTACTTTTTCGTTTAACATTCCAAACGAATAAAGTGATTATTTTACAGACAATGAATTTTTTTTTTATAATTTAATTTAATTTCCACAGGATTGAACGTTAAATCGTCTGATGAGTTCATCAACGACATTGCCCTCCTAAAGGTCAGGTCAAATGAGGGCAGGTTCATCGAGTTCAACGCCTACGTTCAACCGGCCTGTCTCCCCTCAAAGGTCACGCCATATAGGCCCGGCCTTAAATGCGAGATTTCTGGATGGGGACTTGTAAGCAATGGTTAGTGAAAAGGTGTTGTTACGAGAATGCAAATATATGACATTTTTATATATCACAATATATCACATTTATCGCGTTTAGATCGTGATATTAATTTAATTACTTGTTTTTTTTTTTTATTAAAACTTGATTATTAAATAAGAATACTTTAAATCTGCCTAGATGTAATATCGTTGTTATCATAACAAAGCTTGCAAGTTGGAGTAGAGGGTTGTGTGCCTTCGAACGACGGTGAAAGCAGCAGTCGTTACGTGCACCACCACCAGCGTCACTATCATCATCATCATCATCATCATCATCATCATCATCATATCATCATCATCATCAATCATCATCATCATCAATCATCATCATCATCATCATAATCATCATCATCATCATCATCATCATCATCATCATCATCATCATCATCATCATCATCAGCATCATCATCATCATCATCAGCATCATCATCATCATCAATCATCATCATCATCATCATCATCAGCATCATCATCATCATCATCATCACATCATCATCATCATCATCATCATCATAATCATCATCATCATAATCATCATTATCACCACCTCCATCATCTCCAACATTTCCATCAGAACCCATGAGAATACCAGACAGACTCCAGTACGGCATAGTGCCCATAATGAGCACTTACGATTGCGAAAGATCTTACAAGGGCCTCATCCTGAGCCAACTACCCACCCAAATGTTCTGCGCGGGGTTTGCCCACGGTGGCGTGGACACCTGCCAGGGCGATAGCGGTGGACCGCTGGTCTGCAATATACACGGTTAGTTGAGGAGATAGGAAGGTTATGATGATGACGATGACGGTGACAGTAATGACGATGATGATGATGATGATATTGACGATGATGGTTACGTTTTTTGTAAAACCACTCTCTTACTGCCAACCCACAGGTACTCACACACTCATGGGGGTGACATCCTGGGGATTCGAGTGTGGTAAGAGGCATTCACCCGGAATATACACCAAGGTCGGAGTGGTTGTCGACTGGATAAACAGTGTCGTCAAGGGAAAAAGTTAACAGTTTCCAGATTGCCCTTAAAGCTTTTACCTTCATTTGTATTTGCGCAACTTTTGAGCCATTTCTGTTTCTGTTTATTTTTTTTAGTTTTTTTTTGCAAATTTAAAATTATACCCATTTTCCGCCATTACGCACATTTTGATGACTTCGGTTGCTTCGATTTGATGAAATAACAAAAGTTATTAGGATTTAATTGAATTCCATCTGAAAATATTTGGTCCTCGTGGTCTATTTGTTGAACTTCTCGGGGTTAAAGACCAGAATCTGGAAAACTACTGTGGAAGAACCTTCGTAATTTTAAGAATTTATGTTAGTAGTGGTCAAACCGTTCTGTCCATCTGTTTATTGTTTTATTACTTGAGTTTGAGTAATGATAAATCCAGCTAGAACAAATTATTCAAATGAGCTGTCTAATCACTGAAACGAATTACAGATCACGTCTCAGGTCAGGAAAGATGACTTTCAATTCTAAGAAAAATCTGTGTTTTTATTCAGATTTTTATGATTTTTTTTGTTTCTAACATTTGAGCCAAGAAAAAGCCAAACACCGTTTTCGAGCGGAACCATTTTTTGACTTCACCCAGACCGCGGTAACGAACGAACGTCATTCAAGCATGTGTTCGGTCATTCGTTTGCCACACACCAAACAAGGGCAAATGGCGCTTAAATCAGATTTAATTCTGCCACCGAGGTAGCAATGTTCATCTCCTCTTTTTGCCTCCTTTCTTCCTGCCGACGTGAGGATATTTGTCGATGTAGGGAGTCCTGTTGAAACTTTTGCCACAGTACAGCTTCTTCTTCTTGTCATTTTTGTTCACTGCTGACCGCGATCTAACTTGAGAGTTTCCCATCGTACTGTCTAAAGATTGGGTGAAATACTATCAAATAATATTTTATGAATCTCCAGTCAAGAATACAATCTCCATTCGAGTCTTAAAAGTGTACTTAAAATTCATCAACTTAGCAATTTCTGAATAACGCTTTTAAGACTTTTACGATTAATAACAATAGCAATAAAAAGGAAATATCAAAATGAAATAACCTACTTCTGTAATTCATGCCAAACACTGAAGTCTTGATTTCATTTCATACCTTCGAGTCGGTTTTTATAATTTTTTTTGTCTTTTTCAAATTTTTTTCATATTTCGTCACAGACTCGAGACCATTGTTTTATAGACAACGAAAGCTCAAATCAGATTGTCATTGGCTTCGGTTAAACCTCACGTCATCTTCGTATGAGGAAATAAAAATGCCGTAAAAAAAAATATTTTTTAAATATTTTTAAATCAACCGAAAGTTTTAATTATACAAGAAAAAAATATTCTTAGGCAATATTTTTATATTTTTATTTTTCGTCGACGTGAATACGAATCAATCAAGGTGAGATGTGATCGAGCATATTCTTAGCAAAAGAGCTATCTGCGGAGCAACTGCCAAAGTAAGCCTTTTTCCTTTTTCAACCTCTGCAACAAAATCTACAGCCGTCCAGGATTCCATGAGTCGCAAACATTGCCTGGCAAATCAATCAAAGTTATTTTCCAAATGTTCAAATTGAAGTCCTACTACTCGGTACATCTTTGTACACCTTCTGTCTTTGTAACTGTCTCTCACACACGATCACAGATCAATTGCCGCTGTCGAATTCGCCTTCAAAATCATCAAGTATACTGGAATCGAAGGTAAACTCGCGTGCATCAGCTATTCTGTTCACATGTTTTGGGAGTCACTGAGTTAACTGAGTTTGGACATTTATTATTCTCTATAGACCCAGCCCTGGTTCCAAATCGTTGGAATTAGTTATCATTTAAAACTAATTAATTATAACCTATTACTTCTCACTCAGGCCAGGAGAGCAACTATTGAATTCGATTTTTTTTATTCAGATTTTGGTTTTTAGCGGAGAGTGAAGAAAAGCCAGACACCGTTTTGCGAGCGGAACCATTTTTTGACTTCACTCAGATCGCGGTAACGAACGAACATCATTTAAGCATGCTTGCGGTCATTCGTTCGCTACATACAAAACAAGACGTCATCTTGTTTTAGATTCTTCTTCATCATCTTCTTCTACTTCTACTTCTTGGGATATGTTTTCATTTCTTTTTGCAGCCTTTCTTCTTCTTGCAGACGTGCGGATATTTGTCGATGTAGGGAGTTCTGTTGAAGCTCTTGCCTCTGTACATTCCCTTGTCCTTTTTTTTACAGTTTCCGGTAGCCGACCGCGATCTGTCTTGAGCGTTTCCCATTGTTCCACCTGAATGGAAATGGATTATTTTCTTCAGTCGTCTCTTGAATTCGTTGGATTAATGAATTTTCAATAAAAATGATTCTGAAAAAGTCTTCCTGGTTAATTTTCTAAAGTCTCTCAAAATAAGATCATTGAATTAAAAATGATTCAAAATATTCTATTTCTCGTTCTATTCATTCTATTAAAAGGTCATAAATGAGCGAAAATCGTATAATTCAATTCGTACCTTTAGTTCAGATTTTATGCTTTTTTTGAGTTTTTTTAAATTTTTCTCATTTCGTCACATTCTGCAGTCGTTCGTTTTATAGACGACGAAAGCCAAAGTCGCTCGCTATTGGTCCGAGTTGATCTTACGAGCTTACGTCATCTTCGTCTGAGGAGGGAAAATAGCGTTTGAAATAGTTTCAAAATATTTTCTAAATCGACTGAAAATAAAAAATAATAAAAACGAAATAAAATTATTTGCCACTGTGTCGTTTTTTTCCTCTTTTTCTTAATTTACAAATTCTCCATCGATCAGAAACAAAAACAATGCTGATATTTTGTTTGACGCCGGTCGCCATGAACGACCGTCCGTCCAATGAGATTTACGCCGCCGCTATTCTTGAAAATATAAGATCGGAGCCTTGCCGTGATGACGACATAGAAATAATTTCAAACTTTTCGTAAACATCAAGGAGTACATCTAGTCTCGACTATGAAAACTGTTAGCGTTGATCTCTTCGAAATATCCAGATCCCGTAGCAGCAAGGGAGGACAGAAGAAATGTTCTCGAAAGAGACCAAAGATGAGAAAGCGAAGGCGAGTAAGACTGGCCTATTACGAGAAGGGTGGCTGCACTAAGATCGTCAGGGTCTGACCTGGTCTGGACTTATTACAACTTCAAGATCATTTCAAAGACAGTTTCTGGAAAATGTAATTTTGTAATTTATCCAAAAATAAAATCAACATGGTGAAAATTGGAATGATTTTTTTTGTTTTAATGGTTTGATAAAGTCGCCTGTTATAGTCCGGAGTAAGATGCAAGGTTTATTTAGTTTTAGGATGGCTAAAGTAGCTTATTTACTTCGATTATGAACCTTTTCTAAACTTGAAATGCCATGATAAAACAATGAGTCTAATTGCTGGTTACCAGAAGCTGGGAGGGTAAAAGTTGCATAAGCGATAAATAGATTTTTAAATAATTTGGCATCCTCAAATCCCACATCGCATTAAATTTAAGAGTGGAAACAGTTGCGATCGAATCTTAACGACAGAATTTCGTGCTAGAGTTTTAGTAAGGCGTTCGAAGGAAAGGTCAATGAAATAAGGTCAATCCTGCTATGAGTTGTTAGCAATAAACCGTTTAATTTACACGAAAAGTTTCTACGGCCCAATAATTTTCAGAATCCACAAGAAAATTGGACATTTTAAGGCTGTTTGAGTAAGTCAAAAGTTCGTTCGTCTGTTGTAATGGCTCCCAAGGATATTTTGATGCGATGGAATTCATCGATCGCTATCCATTCTTGGTAGCCGGTGAATTACTCCCAAATTACTCTTCTAAAATTATTTGCAATCTTATCTAGTCTGCAACATTATCGAATCTCTGAGGAATATCTATAGTACAAGGAATTAATGATTGATTGATGGATGGATGGTCTCAAGTTTGGGAACGCGTCCTCTTTCGAGAGATTACGTCACAGCTACGCTATAACGTTGCATTCATGCAATGAGCGCATTTGAAATCCTACACAAACATCTTGTCTTATGTTTAGAAAGTTGAAGGAAAAAAAACTCGATAACTTTGAAAAACCGAAGGAAAAAAGTAAAACCAGTACCTGGAAATAATGACGACCACGAGTAACAGTTACAGTGTAAGTTGCGGTGTTTGTTTATCTGAGATTAATTAAATGATTAATTATTATCTGAGATTAATTAACTGATTAATTATTATCTGAGATTAATTAACTGATTAATTATTATTAAGCTGACTTTCTGTGAATTTCTATGGGAATAAAAAAACTGGCTTCCTTTCTGCTTTCAAGATGTCATCGTCTTCTGTAATCACTTTAAAAAATCATCCGACATTCACCGTCCAATCATGGCATAAAAACTCAATTTTTAAAATCAAGGAATCATTAAATTTAACACATCTTTCTAATAATTATTTCAAATATTTCTTAGAATAGCAACAACACTAGGCTGCAACACACAAACACACACATACACAAGTCTCCTCGAGATGATGTCATCCCATTTTTTTTATTTTGCATCTTTTCAGCGGAAGTCAGTCTCCAAGAGCAGAAGCAGGACGTGTGGAAAAAAGAAAGGAAAGAAGAAGGACGGACCAGGCGGATTCGAAAAGATGAACCCCTGCGACAAGTCCTGCAGGATGAAAAGCAGACGCTTCAGGAAGCGCAGAATAACGAAAATCGTCGGCGTTCAGCGTAGAAAGTGCTTCTATTTCATCTGATTCCGTGCCAGGTCTTCTTCCACTGAGCTCCACTGACTTGACTTTGAAGTCGAAGCCAATTTTTTTGCTGTTGTTGTTGCTGCTGTTGTTGTTCTCTCGCGACTTGAAAAGACAAAAAAAAAATCGATTCCAAGCAACGAGGTTCTTTAACTCACAGAAACTAGCCCCTCCTCCTCCTCTTCCTCCTCCTCTTCCTCCTCTTGTGAGCTAATTTTGGGCACCAGTCGTTTTTCTGTCTGTCTGTCTGTCTGACTGACTGTCTTTCGACTGGTCGAGTCTGCTTGAAATTTTTAACTCTTTTTTTTTATGTCGTTACGACTGCTAACTGCTGATGATTTGCTTTGATTAAAAAAAAATTGCAAAATTTAAATTCCGTTTTCCTTTTTATTTGGGCGCGGATTTCGGCTGGGAAAAAAAACCTACTTTGGACATTTTAGGATTTGTCCTTGAATTTCCATTCTGGTGGCTGCCCTTTTGAAATTGCAATTTGTGAACTTTATTTTTTTTTAAATTTTATTTTAGACAATTGTTCATTAGGCAGATTGGCACTGGATTTATCTCGGAAGGTCGTTTAAGTTATTACGTGCGGTGTTACATTACAATTACAATTACAATTACATTACAATTACAATTACAATTACAATTACAAACAGCAACAGCTAAAATAAGCAGTTGCGCTTATTGTAAAGTTCTCGATTCAGTTTACGTCACTAATGACGCACCGCTTGTAACATAGTCGAGATATGTCAACGTGACAAGTGTCTTTTAACCGCTTATGGATTATGGCGCCAAATAAATTTAAACACTAAAACGAAGTTAAATGAATCTAATAAAGAGTCATAGGAACTGTTTTGCCCGGGAAAACATTTTCAACGGTGTTATCGACCAGAGCGCAAACAATCAGGAAGCGTTTTTGAATGAACCATTAGGGTCTCTGGGTTTAAATCGATACAACAACAACAACAGCGGGGACGACGACGACGACAACGACGACAACGACGTCAATGTGACGACAATGTTAACAACAATAAGCTTTCCTGTTCATTTGTTCACAAATTCATTTTATTCATTTATCTATTCGTCCATGCTTTCATTTTTCTATTAATTCCTTCACGTATTACATTCATTCAATGAATGATTTTATTCAATTATTTTTCAATTCACTGTTTTATTCATTCGATCACTTTTTAATTAATTAATTCATTGTGACTCATAATTTTAATAAAGAGAAGATCTTTATTTTGTATTTTTATAAACATTCAAAATCAAAATTAATAACTTATCCTTCGTAATTATTTCCGCCACTAAAGGAGACAGGTGATCATTTTTGAATTAATTCAACTTCAAAAGGGTCCTTTCAGTTGTACATGATTTAATTTTCAAAATTATTTACGCTAAATTATTAAGGCTAAAGTATTTATGCTTAAAATTAATTATTGTGAGGTCTAAAGTGGGTGACCCGTCACAAGAGCCTGGCGACAGAATAGCCCCGACAAAACAGCCCCGTCAAAATAGCCCGGCGTCAAAATAGCTCAAGACAAAACAGCCCCGACAAATCGCCCCGTCGAAACAGCCCGGCGTCAAAATAGCCCAGGACGGAAAATCCCGTCAAAATGGTCCCGTCAAAATAGCCCCGACAAAACAACCCGGCGACAAAATAGCCCGGTGTTTTGTCTTGAGCTATTTTGACGCCGGGCTGTTTCGACGGGGCTGTTTTGTCGGGGCTGTTTTGTCGGGGCTATTCTGTCGCCGGGCTGTTATGACGGGGTGCCGTCTAAAGTGATAATTAGTCGGACATTCATTGTACTGGAACACAATTAAAAATAAAAAATAAAAAATTCACATTTCGCTATTCAAAATTCACAATTCAAAATTCACAATTCACAATTCACAATTCAAAATTCACAATTCATCCGCTTAAAGAGCAAAGAAATTCCTTTTTTTGGCGTCAATCCAAATTTTTATTGAAAAACCTGTCCAAAAGTCATCCTTAAAATCTTTCTCTAAAGTTTCAGAGACTACTAATAAAAAAAAATAAAATAAAACAATTAAAATTAAAACTATAAATTCAAATTATGTGGTGAATTTATTAATTTACAAATTAATCCAATCAATTTCTGATATCGTTGTTCTACTAATTTCCTGTTCCGTCCATCATTACGATCTTAAATGCAATTTTATTTTTATTACTTCTCTATTCAGTTTTAATGACATTAAGTTGAAATAATGAATTTGTGAATTTTAATTTTATTTTTTAAATAATTCATGACGTAGAGGGTAATTAACTCTTAATTTCCAAAAGCACAACGGTTTAAAATGCAGAGAAGTATAAATTAATTAAATATAAATTAATTAAATATAATTAAACTAAATATAATTAAATTAAATGTAATTAAATAAATTAAAATCAAAAGTAGTTGACATTTGAAGTTCCTACGTCATCGTTGTGTCATTGGCTGTGTCATCAATTACGTCATCTACGGTGTCAACAACTACGTCATCAATAAGTTTTCTTGTCTAAAATAAGACATTCCTTAATCTGAAAAGTCTTGAAAAAAAAATGATAAATGGGTGAATTGCTGTTCCAATTAGCGATGGAAATAACTTTCTTTTACGCATGAATTGGCGACCAAATGAGCTGGAAAGTTTGAAGTTTCTGGAAAAAAAACCTTTTAGAGGACACGTTTCATTGGCGCTTTCTTGGGAAATTTAGAAAGAATGATAAAAAATAAAATAACAATTAATAAAAATATTATTTAATTAAATTTCGGAGTTTAACTGTTACTGATTACAAACGTGTAAGACCGATTTGTCGAACTTTTGTTGGAAATAAAAATTAGTATAATAAAATTTCGAGTTGATAATAATAATATTAATAATAATAATAATAATAACAATGAGTGTTCTTGTCATAAAATATTTAATTCCTATTTTGAATTTAGATTGCCTAGATAAAATTTGTACGTGAAGGAAATAATAATAATAACGACATTTATATTAATAAAAAATACTACAACTATAATTTTATTATATTACAAAGTTTTTTTTTAAATATGATGATGATATTAATAAAGTAATAATAATAATAATAATAATAATAATAATAATAAAATTTCCATATAAAAAATAACTTCTGGAATTTAAATTTCATGTCTTACGAAGATCTTTGTCACAATTAAATAAATCTTAATTAAATTAAAATTCTAATTGAATTTTAAAACTTTTCAAACATCATTCGATTACATTAATTGATTTATAACGTTCATTACTTCATTTATCCCGAATGTCCATTCATCCATTCTATTCATGCATCCATTCATCTCTCCGTCAATCCATCAATCCGCCAGTCCTTCCATTCACCCATTCATCCGTGCATTAATTCATTTCCAGGTCCACTCAATCACTCCGATTTAGGAGTTCCAGAAAATGGCATTCTCACCTGAAGTTTAAAACTCTTTTGATTGATTTTATGAGACCTTTATTGTTGATTTCGTAGAAAATATATTATTGAAGACATATAATAAGAATAAATTCTACGTAATTATAAAATAAATTTCATTTTAGTTAAATAAAGAAAGATAATATAATGTGAATTACATGAGATCATATGATATTAGAATGATAAATTAGATTAGAATTATAAAATGAATTTACTTCTTGAGCTGATTTTTCAATTTGAAATTATTTCAAGATTCGAGCGCATGAGAGTGAACATAATTTATTTTTCTATAATTTCTTCTTTCTTTTTTTGGAGTCTTATTCACGAGAAATGTTTGAGTGCTTAATGTTTCACCTTTTGTGTAGAGCATGAGCATCGTCATCGATTACGTGGACAGTGATGACGGTGATAATGACGATGATGATGATGACGATGACGATGACGATGACGATGATGATGATGATGATGATGATGACGACGACGACGATGATGATGATGATGACTAATTATTGCAGTATTATTTATAATTAAACTCTACTGTCGCATGTAATCATTAAAATGCAGCGGTCAATAGCTTGCCGTTGAATTAAAAGTGGAGAAAAAAACCTTTTATTAGAAATTAATTGATGACTCCATCATCGAGACGACCACGTGATGCAATGGCGCCAAGAAGCGTCAACAGTTCGCTACTCGTCTGCCGTTAAGAAGACGACGCTCACTGCATGAGATTATCTTTCATAAGTTAGACCCGCTTGGCTGGACAGTAGTTTTGGTCATCATATTAAAAGTTAATTGCAATATCAATAGTTATAATAATAATAATAATAATAATAATAATAATAATAATAATAAGAAGAAGAAGAAGAAGAAGAAGAAATTATATAAATAAAAATAAAAATGTATTACTAGTAAAGGGTATATATGTTTATAATGTTATTGAAAAGTAATATTAATTATGATACTAAACGTGATATTTTCACTTTTAAGACATTCATTGTACAATTAAATTATTGCGTTAATAAGTTTAAGTATTTTTGATTTATTTTATGTCAATATTTCAGATTGAAAAGGTTGGTGGAGTATTGTTAATAATTAATAATTAATAATTAGTTAATAATTCTAAAAAAAAACTTATTTGTAATTATGGAAGCTGTTTTTAAGTTGAATTTTCACATTTTTCATCTTTTTAAATTTTATTAATTATTATTAAATTTCACAAGTTTTGTTTAAAATTTGTTAATTTTCTCGTGTCTTTATTTTTTGCTTCGAATTAATCTTTAAATTTTATAATTTATATTTTGTTTTTTTTTCTGTTAATTTTCTGTTTTCATTATTTAAATATTTAAAAATGTATTTTATTTGCAATCGTAAAATTAAATATAAAAATAATATATTGTGTTATTAAATTAATATTATTTTGCAAAGTTATAATTATACGGAGTCTTTATTACATTTAGATATTCACAACTTTTATTTTAATTTGCTTTAATTCATTAAAATTATTTTGAAAAAACATATTTTTATAAACTTAATTCAAATAAAAATATTTTTTAATTTGTTTTCAAATAACACTTATATTAATTAATATTTTCAATTGTTATGAATTATTTTGCCTTTGTTTTATATATTTTCCTCCAACAGAGTAAAATGAAAAACCTGACAAAAGTGTTGACAATTCTCCTTCTCTCCAGCATCAATTCCTTCCCTTTTGGCACGTTTCAAGGTCGACGAACAAACATGATCCCTGATGACCACCAGGGTCCCAAGGTCCAAAGGGTTATTCCACATCATCAGCAGCAGCTTCATCATCATCATCGTCATCGTCATCAACGACAAAAGCGAATGAAAAATGAGACGACTGAAGAGACTAAACGGAGTGGAACAAATCGTACTTACCACGTTTCACAGAGTGTTTACGTGGAAAACATCGTTGCACTGGATCAACAAACTGCACCCTATGACCTGTTCGGTAGTCGGGATGGATACTACCATCTGATTCCAGAAGCCATAAATTCTACCAACACGACAGGACTCGACCCGCGGCCTAGTACATCGAGCGAGCAAATGCCTCTTCTGCCCAAGTACTACCCGGTGTCGTTCAAGGTCGTTGGTAGTTTCTTCGTAGGTCTGATATTCTTGACCGGCGTCCTGGGAAACGTGATGGTGGTTCTGGTGGTGGTGAAGATGAGGAGCATGCACACCCCTACGAACTGCTACCTCATGTCCTTGGCCGTGGCTGATCTTCTGCTCCTTATCTTTGCCTGTCTGCCCACCCTGGTGGACTTTTACACGGTTCAGGATCACTTTCTCTTTGGATGGTTCTGTTGCAAACTCATGGTCTTTGCCCAGTATCTGTCTGTCAACTTGTCGTCGCTGTCCATGACTGCTTTTACAGTCGAGAGGTACGTGGCCATATGCCACCCCATGATAGCCCACAGGTACGTTTAGGCGAGACAAATCATTATTTTAATGTTGTTGGTATTATTATTATTATTATTATTATATTTTATTTTGTCTTTTTATTAATAGCTATTAATTCTAAAACTAAAATCTGAAAATAATTGGAAATCTTAAAGATGGAAATGATTCGCAAAAAAAAAATAAATAAATAAAAAATATAAAAAGAACAGAGCCTGAGAAAAGTGGAAATTTTATTTTTGTGATGACAACTTGTCAGGAGCCATTTTTCGCCGGAGGTTAAACTTTAAAAATGACCGGAATAATGAAAGAATGAAGCGAAGGAAGGAAGGAATGGATGGATGGATGGATGGATGGATGGATGGATGGATGGATGGATGGATGGATGGATGGATGGATGGATGGATGGATGGATGGATGGATGGATGGATGGATGGATGGATGGATGGATGATGGATGGATGGATGGATGGATGGATGGATGGATGGATGGATGGATGGATGGATGGATGGATGATGGATGGATGGATGGATGGATGGATGGATGGAGGATGGATGGATGGATGGATGATGGATGGATGGATGGATGGATGGATGGATGGATGGATGGATGGATGGATGGATGGATGGATGGATGGATGGATGGATGGATGGATGGATGGATGGATGGATGGATGGATGGATGGATGGATGGATGGATGGATGGATGGATGGATGGATGGATGGATGGATGGATGGATGGATGGATGGACGGATGGACGGATGGACGGATGAACGGATGGACGGAGGGACGGATAATGGACAAACGGATGGATGACTAAATGAATATCCCCACCCTTGAAGACCTCCAGGCTCTGTTGTCAGAACCTCATTCGATACATGCTCCGTCAGAATTAGTTTTTTACCGGGAAAATAAAACTTCTGAAATTGCTGTAGATGAGCATCTGCCAACTCTGATTAGCTTACTTTCCGTGACGTTATACAATTCCTCTGGGCTACCTGGAAAAGAAATAGTTAAGGTGTTCTGGAGAATAATTTATTATAAATAGAGTGTTACAAATATGTAATGAATGAAGTATTATAATTATATCTTAAATAAAGTAATATAAATTAATTGTAGATATAATATTACAAATGCGTTATGAACAAAACCATTCTAAATATATTATAACAGTATGAATATAGTTTCTTAACTATATAATAAATAAATAATAATTTTAAAAATAGCTTACCTGATTAGCTATTTTGATAACTAATCATAACTTGTTAATTATTTAAATGAGATGACTAATTTTGCATTTGTTCAGACAGTTTTCTTAAATAATATTATGAAAAAATTATATTTAAAATTATAAATGACTAAATTTTTGAAGTTTATGTATGAGTAAACCAAGGTCTAGATAGTAGACTATAATACTGTAACATTATTAAATATTAAATATTTTTAAATGATTTATTATTTATGTCATCACCTATGGAATGTTATACGTGCGCATTTTTTAAAAGTCTGGTTTAAATTACAAAATGATCAAAAGTAATCAGTTCGTTAATTTCATTTTTGACTTTTATCATGTTCTTGAAATTCAATTCAAATTTCATTTGGTTTTATTTGTAACTTTTATTAATTTGTCTGAAATTTCCCATAAATATATTAAGACATTTAATAAATTCAAAAATAAAATTTATATATATTTATCTTAAAATAATAATAAAAGTTCGTAATTAAGTCAAACATTTACTCTGACATTTTTAAAAACATCACAAAATTATATTTTCAATCAAAATTATGTCGTCGCAAGGAAAATAATTTTTTGAAAATGAAATTTTTTTCTGGAATATTTTTTTTTAGCAGAAGATGACGAAGTCAGGTGCATCATGCATTCCACGCTCCAGTGAATCGTTAAAGAATTCACGTCGTTGACGGATGGAATGTCATTTGACATTTTTTTAGCATCTTGTGACTTTTTTTGGCCTGGCACATCCATTTTTTCATAAAAAACTTATTTAATTTATAATAATAATAATAATATTAATAATATTAATAATAATAATATAATAATAATAACAATAATAATAATAAAGTTTTAAATTTTTAAAGCTACTATATAATAGATAATAAATAACATAACCGTCTAAGAAATAATTAAAAACCAAATTTTATAAAATAAAACAAAAAATATTTAAAATACACTTTCCCTCGATGAACAATTGTCGTCTGCACAGACAGGTGAACACCATAAACTGCTCAGGTACGATTCACCTTCGTTTGTCCTTGCTAACCTTTCACCATCATCGATAAAACTCTTTTCAAAAGCTCAACGGACATCGATCGCCCTTAAAATTCACTGAAGCATGAAATCCACACCGGGATATCAACTTGCAACCGTTTGACCATACGATCCGTGACTGGAATGAGAACGAGGCGCCAAGAAATCGTAAACAAAAGCAGACGATGCTATCTCCGATTTCAAAGGATCTCGTAATACGTGTTGACCTAGGAAGGGTGAAGGTCAAAGTATGAAATGAGGGCACACGGGGTCAACTGAGATAATTGATGATGGTGATGATGATGATGATGATGATGATGATGATGATGATGATGATGATGATGATGATGATGATGATGATGATGATGATGACGATGACGATGACGATGATGATGATGATGATGATTTAATGATATTTTTGGATTTTATTTTGTTTAAAATTATTATTAATATTATTATTATTGATGTTACTAGAAAAATTAGGATA
>JAJTWR010000257.1:937500-942500 GCA_021613335.1 Whitmania pigra | reverse complement strand
TGAGTTGGTCTTTAGAATTAAATTTCATTTATCACTAGAGAAGTTTTTTCGTAATGGTCATTATAAATTCTTATTGAATTTCAGATTTTAAGTGTTCTGTATAAATCTTTGGAAATTAATTTAATAATAATAATAATAATAATAATAATAATAATAATAATAATAATAATAATAATATAATAATAATAATAATAATAATAATAATAATAATAATAAATAATAATAATAATAATAATAATAATAATAATAATAATATAATAATAATAATAATAATAATAATAAATAATAATAATAATAATAATAATAATAATAATATAATAATAATAATAACAATAATAATTGATGGGCATTAAACACGTTACCTCAAAATGAATTTAAAAAAAAAAGAAAATGTAAATTTAATAAAAATATAAATCATGAGAAGTTTTATTTGGCTTTTAATTTTGATTTTTTTGTTTTAAATCTTTTAACTTCATCATTTAATTTTTATATTTTATATTTTTTGTCGAACATTTAAGTCGAAATATCAGAATTTGTTATTTAGAAAATTTTATGAATATCAAGAATAAATTTGATTATTTTTCAATTTATTTTTTTTCCAATTTCATTTAAACAACGAAAACTTGATTTTGTGTCATTACAAAGAAACGACTTTCAATCAAATATGCACTCTTCCAAACATTCACTTCCCATTCATCCATCAATTCATCTTCATTTTATGTCATGTACGAATGCGCATTAATTCACCAAGAATTTTATCTTAAATAACTAAAAAAAATACGAGCTAATTCACCATTAATTTTTTTCGTTAATTCCAGGTCGAATGTTTTTTTAAATTACATTTTTTAAATACTATTCAGAACATATTATTACTATTATTATTATTATTATTATTATTATATTATTATTATTATTATTATTATTATTATTATTATTATTATTATTATTATTATTATTACTATTAATATTATTGTTATTATTATCATTATTATTCTTGTTATTATTGTAATCATTGTTAATAAATTTTCTAACAATTATTACTTATATTTGTTTGCAAATTGAATTTAGAAATTAAATTTAGAATTTAATAAAAGCCAAAAACATTCTTTGAAAACAACTCGAGTTGATGCTAAATCTTCAAATCTTCCCTTTCTTAAGCCCAAGAAATTAACACAATAAAAAAGGATTAACACAATAAGAAACCTGTCCTTACAAAAGTTTAAAAAAATTATTTTTTAATCCTGCAAAATTGTGAACTAACTGAAAAGTCTTAAAGGATTAAAAATAAGAAAAGAAAGAATTTTTTTTTTTTTTGCTTCATTGAACAAGAAATGAACATAAATATAAAAAACACATAATTATGACGGCTCAAGGGTCTCACTTAACTTGTATTTAAATATTTTTTATGTGAGCACAAGGAATGTAGTCAGTAAAAATGTTATTACATTCAAGAAAAATAGCTTTATGTTTGCATTTTTCCAATTTTATCCAAAACTATGACAATTTACAATTTTTCAAAATTTACTTTTTTTCCAAAAAAAAAAATTCACTTTCAATAAATCAATTAGACACCATAAACAGGTCCACGTAACAATTGCCAGGCCTTCATTTCATTGCGAGGGGGCTCAATTTGAAGAGACGATTGTTTTTTGCTTCCAGCCAGAATTCAGGGGGTGGATGAGGCAAACCCTTGTAAAACATGAGGAGATGACCATCTTTGTTTTGCGTCTAGTCTAAGGTCAGGAGAGCCCTCCATCCAAATTACGTCCCTGATCGTATGACGTTCCATCCTCATTATCGCCCGCTAAACGTGGATGTGAAAAACAAAAAAAAAAACTGCGAAATAACACAGCTGACTGTTGTCATTGTTGCTAATTTGTTGTTGTTGACTTCCTGTTGTTGTTGTTGTTGTTGTTGACTTCCTGTTGTTGCTGTTGTTGTTCTTGTCTAGTGTTGTTGACGCGTCGCAATTGACTGTAGTTGATGATGAAAAACGGTTGCTCGTTTTGGACGAATTTTGACTAATTGCCACGTGAATTATGAAATAATGGTATACTAAAAGGACTGTTCACACTTGATGATGATGGATGTTTTTATTTTGTTGTTTATTTATTTATTTATTTATTTGTTTATTTATTTATTTATTTATATTTGGTCCACTAACACAATTGCAAAAACAAAAGCATCGACTGGCGTGTACACAAGGCAGCATGTAAATTAAATGTAATTTAAATTAAATTAAATGTAATTCAAGTAACGACTAAAGTCGAGGTCACGCATCATTGCCTTAAAATGGGAGACCGTGGTCGGTTCAACGACATCACCAATTCAACCCACGCATTCTATGGCTTTACAATTATATTGCAAAAGGAGAATTTAATACTGTCCGTGGAATAATTACTTTGTTAAAGTTTGAGAAAGCGTTCTTTTGTACACTGTATAGTTTTGAGCAAGGAGGGACATATTAAGAAGGAGTTAGTAAAGCCAAGTAATATTTTAAAGCAATAGGACATGTCGATGCAAACCAATTCAGTGTGTTTAAATTTGGCGGGAATATCAACTGAACGACAGGGTAGACAGTCCCCACCAATAGCATCACTCCCCCTCCTTTGGTTCCTCGGTCCCATCTAACTACCAGATATCCAGGAGGGCAAAACATAGAGCTAGGAATATCTTTATTTAGCCAGATCTCCGTACAAAAGAAAAATTCATGATCTTCAGATAGTAGAAACATACATAACTCTGTAAACTTATTTTTGCAGCTTCGAATATTTGTCAATCATCTATTTATATGTCCTAGCACTATTTCTGGAAACAGAACTCTTTGACATTAAACTTCTTGAGCTGGAAACTTTTATAAATTTTGTTTCTTGCAGGTCACAACATGGAAATCACCAGGTTGTCCTCTCACTCTGAGCACACATTTGCTCACATCATCTTTAAGACCAATTTCTTTCTTTCTTTTTTTTATCAAGGAGCTTCTTACAAACCTCTCTATCTTCTTTGGTCAAGTCCTGATTTAGAATCGCGTTCAGAATTCCTAAAAGATTCACTTTTCCTCAATCTATAACTGTTCTCTAAGACCAGGTTTTTGATGCTTTGACTCTGAAACTTTACAAGGATTGGTTTTGGTCTTTGTGTTTCATCTTCTCTTTTACCAATTCTGAAGACATCAATTATGTCCTTTTCCAAATCTCTGTCTGTGATTTTTTTCAGAATTCTCAGGATTGTATCCTTGTCTTTTGACTTTGATTCATTTTCAGGTAAATTGTATGCCACTACATTATTCGTTCTATTTAATCTAACAGACTTTATCTCAAATGTATTCTTTGTAGCTACGACAGATTTTTGAACCACCCCAACATCAATGACCAGCAGATCTACCTGTTCTTTAACCAGGCTAGACCATTCTTTTGTGGACTGTTGGTGTTCATTCAATTTCTTGATGGAATCCTTTGTCAAACCATCTATTTTTGGTTTTAGCACACTAGTAGCCTGCTGGTGTTCATCCCATTTTTTGTTGGAGTCCTTCGCCATATCATCAATCTTGGACTTTAACCCATGAATCTCCTTCTTCTGCCCCTCTAAAGTCTTAATAATGTCGTCGTTTCTCCTCAGAATGGTCTTCAATTCTTGAATTTCCTTGCCAATATCAGTCAACTCTTGTTTGTCTATGTCACCCAACGTCTTCAAACGTTCTTCATTTTCCTTACAGCAACATTCACGCAACCGCAATCGAAAAATTCCGCGGCCGGTTTTCCCTCCGATTTGCCCTTTGGTTCGTTTGAAATGTTTATTCAATTAAAAGAAAGGAAATATATTTCCTTAATTAACGAACTATTGTCGAAAATCGTAAAATATGATTAATTTAGCTGAAAAACGTAAACAAAGAATTCAACCAATATAATAATCTTATTTAGGTTATTATCTATAATAATAATTATTATCTACCATGATTAAATAATATTAATTTTTGAATTTAGTGAAGTATGCGTCTAAATTAGAATTAAATTTGCTTCAAAATAAATTGTAACATAAAATGTAAGTGTGAAATAATAACGATCACAGATCACAAATGAATAGTCAGGCAATTATAAAAAAATTATTAATAAATAACAATTATTTAAACTTAGTACATTATTATTAAATATTACTAAATTATTATTATTATTTTAAATTTCTAAAATTAAAGATTAAAAATATTGTTTATTAGAAACATATTTTTACTGAATTGTTCCAAATAACGCGTGACTGATGAATGTCATTCATCTTATGACGTCATTCAAAATCGACGAATCAGAGGAGGGGAGTAGATATTATTATGATATTATATTATGTTTATTATTATATTATTATATTATATTATATTATATTATATTAATTATATTATATTATATTATATTATATTATATTATATATTATATTATATTATATTATATTATATTATATTATTATATTATATTATATTATATTATATTATATTATATTATATTATATTATATTAATTATATTATATTATATTATATTATATTAATTATATTATATTATATTATATTATATTATATTATATTATATTATATTATATTATATTATATTATATTATATTCTATTATATTATATTATATTATATATATTATATTATATTATATTATTGTTAATATCACTATTAATATATAAATATTGAGAATAGATGATAAAATAATATAAATGAGGTGTAAAAGTATCGAACAAAATAGCTACTCATCTATTATTTCGACCAATGAAGAATAAATGAACTTTTGAACTGGGTCATTTATTCTTTATAATTTTCGAATACATGCAAAGGATAAAAATAATAGGTCAACTTTCATACCTCTGTAATAAAATTGAATATATCTTATTACGTAAATTTTATTATTAATTTATTCATTAATTTATGATAAAGATAATTTTATTCCTTATTTATTCACACATTCGATATTTTTAATTGAACCATTAATGGATGCAGTTGTTGCTGTTGT
>JAJTWR010000257.1:922500-932500 GCA_021613335.1 Whitmania pigra | reverse complement strand
CTGCTGCTGCTGCTGTTGTTGTTGTTGTTGTTGTTGTTGTTGTTGTTGTTGTTGTTGTTGTTGTTGTTATATAAAATTGTTTATAAACTGGTAACTAGTATAGTTCTCTTTATTGACCAAATTATATAATGTTTATCCTTTTGTACATGTTCATTCGATCTCTGAAATTGTGAAAAGAGGTGCTTCGAAGGCAGTCTTGGAGTTAAAAAAACATATTAAAAATAAAATTAAAATATAATAATAATAACAATATTAACAATAATGATAAATTAATAATAATAATAATAAATATTCCATTAATGATAATAAAAATCGTAAGATGCCAGTGATAGTTTTAACACATCAACACCATAGAAAAATTCAACCTGATAGTAAATGGCAGAAATAATAATTGCTTCTTAATAACACTAATATTAGTAATAATAATAATAATAATAATAACAATAATAATAGTAATATCAACAACAACAATAATAAAAATGACGATCAGTATTCCAAGAGCCTCGGCACAAAGACAAAGGCAAGCAGGAGACCAGCGACGAAGAGCGACCAGGTATGATGAACTCTTAGAGAGGAATTGCATCCGTCGCCCGTACAGGTGTATATGCAAGCCCTGTATATGCGGTCGTGGTCCAAGTACTTGACGTACTGACACTGGTTGAACATGTCCCTACTGCTGCAGAATCTGGTTGTGCCGACAGCACCTGTAACGAGGGCAGATTGGGGTTTAAGCGCCTCATTGGGTATTTCTGGATGGTGGTTCAAAAACTTCTTGAACCATTTTCATTCAATAGTTGTCTAAGAATTTCAATAAGTATTTTTGGATTGTTGTTTGATAACCTTTTGAGGTATTGTCGGATTGGGGTTTAAGAATCTCACTAATTACTTTTGTGTTGTAGTTTAAGAACCTAATTAAGTATCTCTATATTGAAGTTTAAGAGCTTCATCAATTATCTTTGGATTTGCGTTTATTAACCTCTTTCAGTATTTTTATTTATTCCAAATTCAACCATCAAATCGAAAGACATTTCACCAACCTCCCCAGACTCCTGTGGTTTTGACGCAGTACTCCGCACCAAAGCTCGTGCACAGGGTCGGCCTCAGTGCCAACTTGTCGCTGGAGTCCAAATATTCCTTGCAAGACGTGTCCGTTCGCGAGTCGCACTGGTAGCAGTATAAGGCACTCGATGCATCTGGTGAAGAGATAGATGGATGAATGGATGAGTAAATTATATGAATGGATGGATGAATTAAATGGATGAATGGATGGATCATAAAGTTAAAAGAACAGAGGTATCGGAGATGGATTGGTACATTCGTACAGTAGGTTGTACAATCTAAAGAAAATGAGATGACTGAATGAACTTGTCTGCTGAGAGAAGATATCAAATGTTGTGAGGGATTTTATGGTCAATTAAATCTAGTCAAGATTCTAATGACTTTCTTGGTCATTTATGTTTATTGTTTTGAATAAGCTTTTATATTAAATGACTTTTTAACAAAATGAATAATCATGAATGAAACTGTTGAAGACCAAAAAAACAGTCTTTATGGGGCTTCAACATCTTTGCATGCAGCAATTTGGCTATTGTTAGAAAAAATATAAAAATCCCTTTAAAGTCGAAAAACTACAAACATAAAGGTGATGGTGTTTGTTATTTCAGAATTTCCATTATGCAAGAAACTAAAATCATGCTGAAAACCATTCTTCAATTGATTTAAGATTATTTAGTCAATTTTATAAAGTAAACCGTAACAGAAGAAGAATTTCAACAAAACACAGATTGAGTTCATAAAGCATAGTTCACAAAGATTCAAGGTCCTTTTTTTTAATCAAAAGCTAAGCTGATCTTATTCAACATAAACTCACCAAATGCACAAACCATCACCAGTAATTGGAAAAACGCGTTCGTGTTCATTTTAAATCGATTTTAATGTTCCCTGTGAGTCAAAGAAATGTTACAGTAGTTTGTTTACGACCGATTAAATCAATATTTTGAAATTTCACTTACAGGTGCTCACGAGCAGGTATGTTGCGTTTGATAAGTTTTCTAAATAATTTTAAAACTTAAATTTGAAATTTCAATGAGCAGAAAAAAAATTAACAATTTAAATTAACAGTTGTGTAGATGCAAACAATTTCAAAAGCGGCATCGCATGCTTTATTTGCTTGATAATCAATTATTTACCATTAGATAAATTAAAATATAAAAAATTTAAATATAAATTATGCGGCATAATTTATTGGAACTAAATAAAATCCACATTGGAAAACTTTACATCTCCAGCTATGACAACGAAGCTGCAGTTGTTGTTTTGATTTGCCATTCAGTCTTTTTGCCAGCTAATGTCCGTGGAAATTATCTGTCAAGCGTAGAGAAATTTCACTGCTTGCGTGCACGAATATTTGAAAGAAAATTTTGTAGGGTGATAATTCTGTCAAATTTCTTGTCTGAAAATGGCCTTGGCTCTTTTCCAAAAACAGTGCTTGGCAGCTTTCATCGTCGGAATAACGGCTCTGTTGCTACACGTTGAAGAAGATGACGACACTCTTCTGGTCGTGAAGCAAGTCAGGCTGCCGTCACCGATTGTGAAAACATTCAAATACATTTCCCATCTGCACAACATGAAATTTGTGAGAGTATACTGTCTTTTTTTCTGATCGATTTTCATGTGAATTCGATTTAGTCTCTTAATGCATTAAGAATGGATATTTGTTAAAAATGCGAATATACGTTGATTGAATTGTTTGGCATTTGGTTACTGGGTTAAGTAATTATTTAATCTTTATTTTATTATTGAATTTATTAATTGAAGATCATTATTAGTAAATTTATTAATTAAGAGTAACTATTGCGATTTTATTAATTGAAAATTATTGCTATTATTAATTTTATTAATTGAAGAATAACTATTGTTATTTTATTAAATGAAAATTAGTACTATTATTAATTTTATTAATTGAAGATTATTATTATTAACAATAACTCATTTTCTTTTCAGTGGACCCCTGGTCTGAACAAATTCGATCCCCTGGACAACCACCCGGTCGGCCTCGGGAAACATTACGTCGAGGCTTACCACATTCCGTTCTACGGTTCGTGTAAAGTCCTTTTACGTTGACGTCCATTACTTAGCAAGATGATTTGGAAGGTTTGATTGATGAGTGTAATTTATAGCCATTTTAATGCCTGTATCCATCGTTGTTGTCCTATTGACATATTGTTGTTGTTGTTGTTGCAATGACATATTGTTGTTGTTGTAGTGACAGAGTTAAAGTTTGTTTTCAAATACAAAATAACGTCTGTTTTCAAGTACAATAACTGTTGTCGTCGTATCGACAGAGTAGTTGTAACAGTTGTCGTTTCCAGGAGAGCTGGAATTCGACTGCATCGTCCTGGGCTTCGAATCGCCTCGGTACATCAGTTTCGTCTGCAACAACTGGTTGAAGACGAGGGTCGAAATGAACCTCGAACAGTCGGACCTCGTGGCGTCTCATCCGACGCTCATGACCTTTAGGATCTTCTCGAGGAGAAAGTCTTACCTATTCAAGGTGGATTTTTTAAGTCTTGACTTAATGGGTTGATTGTTTGGTTGGTTAGGTGGGATTTGCTGGTTGATTATGGTTGATTGGTCAGATCTGATTGATTGGTTGATGTTCAATTAAGCTTGATTGATTATGGTTGATTGGTCAGATCTGATTGATTGGTTAATGTTCAATTAAGCTTGATTGATTGATTAATTATGCTTGATTGGTCAGATGAGTCAATCAAACTCAATTGGTTGCAGCTGATTGCAAATTTAATTAGTAATTCTATTTTAAGCTTCAAAATGAATTAATTGATGAATGGATGCATTCAAACAATCGGCTTTACTTTCCAGTACATCATCTCCCCATTGATCAGCTTTTACGAAGAAGCTTCGACAAGGCAGGCCATGTTTGCCCTCAAATACGCCCTCGAGATGTCGTGAAGGTCACGTCTCTTGTTGACTCCCGACGTGTGGGCGGAGTCCGAGCTTAATAGGTCATCCAATAGGAGTTTGCGAAAGCCGAGCTGCTGTTTGGTTAATTTGATGCAAATCTTGTCGTTTGATCGAAACTTGTTGATGTTGTTGCTGTGGTATTTGTTAAGTTATTCTGTGAAGGATGGTTATGTCGTGCTTTTAAATGCTGGCGTCAACAATGCTTTGATGCGACGTTGCGATCGACGGACGAACGAGCACGACGTATTTGTTGTAGTTTTTGTTGTTTAGTTAATTAATAATTCTTTTTTGAAAGTAGATTAACTGGTTAATTAGTCCAGATAAGGAAACATTCCTTGAAAATCTTATCTATGTTTGTGTGTGGCTAATGTTGATAATGATTGCAATTGTTATCTTAATGTCAAGTGCGATAACAATAATGATATTATTATTATTATTAATTATAATAATGATGATAGTTGCAGGCAGGTATTATTAATATTAATAATTTGTTGGTCGTCAATGGCTTGATATGAGTTGTGTCGAACGTCAACTGTCAATTTTCATGGCAATGTTTTTCAAATTATTTCTTGTCGACTTTTACAGTTTCTGCTGAATCCTCGCTCTTCGGACGTCATTTTTGAGTTGAATTTTTTGCTATTTGATTTTTAATTTACTTTCTTCCCTCGATCTCTGTTAATGTTGGGAAATTTGGATTAATTGTTTTTTAATTCTTTTTCTGACGACTTCTCTCCATCCCATCTCCATTTTTTACGTCTCCGACAACATGGGATGTTGTTATTGTCTTTTTGTTGATTTTGAATTTTAATCCGGGTTCTGCACGTTCATCATCGAAAACGTTCGAAGAGCGTTCTGTTGTTTGAAAGAAAATTTCCTTGGCTTTGTGAATTAGATTTATTTTGCTAGCAGGTCCGTTTCTTCAATTTTGTATTTAGCATATTTATTGAATTCATTCTGTTTACACGATGCGCTCGGTTATTTCGAGATTCGACGTTTTCCTGCAACGGACGCGACGTTAGGAAAACTCGTTTCGAATGCTTTTGCAGCTTCAATCGCACGTCGGTCGCATCGTACAATCACTTGTTCGTTGAATTTCTCTTCCGACGATGGTGAATGTCGTGTAACTTAAAAATTTTGTTCAAAATAATCGTCACATCAACCCCGATCAAAAGGCCATTACTTTTTTGGTTGGTTGTTTCTTAAAGTTTCAAATGTTTATTTTAAGTTTTAATATTTACATTCCTAATACTGACATTCATAATTAATCATTGTGTATGCCTTTTAGTAAATATTAATAAGCATTAGTCTAATTTGGCTAATATTAATAAACATTAATTTAGTTTGGTCAACATTAGTTTATCATGAATGTGAAGGTGCCCTTCAGATATTTTGTTGTTTCACTCACACGCATTTCATTCGCAAAGTTAAATCGATATTTTTATTTTATTTTAAATGTTTTTAGGATCAATTTGTTTTCATAATCAAGTTGTCATGATGATGAAAAATACTATTTATATTTCTGTTCGTTTCAATGTCACATTGAATTTAACTGATTAATTTGTTCCATGCCCTTGAATTCCTAATATTTCCAGAAATTTATCAATGGGGGCCTAAAGTTGTCGCCAGTGGAAGAAGATTGATGACTTTTTCTGCTTATTCGATTCCACGGCGATAAGCTAACGATTATAATTATCAGTTATAGAAATAAGTTATCGTAGTCTCTCTAATTTTGAGGCTGTTAATAATAAATAGGACGTAATTAATTATGAAATAAAAGCCATTAAGAAGAAATATTGTCTTTATTAAGTCAAGTTGGAATTCATTAAGTTATTATTATCATTGTTGTTGTTATTAATGTTAGTATTAATATTACTATTTGCTATTATTATTATTATTATTATTATTATTAATTATTATTATTATTATTATTATTAAACAAATCTTATAAACTCAAATAATAATGAAAATTTAATAACTTTTCACGAATCCCATCCCGAAGACCAACTTAAACGTCTGCAATGCAGTTGCTTTTTTCGCGCCCGTTCAACAGACTCTTGATTTTAATATCAGTTGTAGACTAATTTTTAAAACTGATTTGTACTTATACATGTAGACAGGTAGTCTGTACTTTATTTAAACCTAATTTGTACTAAATTTTCTAACAGCATGTAGTTCATTTAAAGCTAATTCGTACAGCATTTACTGCAAATTATCTAGAACTAATTTTAGCATCGCTGTTTGCACCGAAAATAAAGTTGAGTTCTTCTAAGAAATAGTTAAGTAGTGTTTTGAATTCTGCTTCTGAAAATGGCTTCCAAATCATTTCCCGGGTTCTCGAATTTCGTCTGTCTGTCGGAAATAATCACTGAGGTTGTTATTATTAGTTCCTTTAAGCGCGCCAATATTTTCTTCACCTTGGCCCAATCAGCATCGGTGTGCGGGTTTTGTTGTCTGAAAAGTTATAAATAGTACTTATAATAAAAATAATAATAATAATAAAAGAATAATAAATAATAATAATACTTATAATAATAATAACAATGAAGAATAATACTTTGATCTTGAAAAATATTTTTGGCCTCTGAATTGATAATGGGCAGATTATTGTGCTATTATAAATTATATTATATTATTATATCGAGAGAATCTTCAGTTTTGAAATCTACCTTAGAAGATTTTTTTTCAGTTTATGTAATTTTTTTTTTTTTTTAGATTTTGCTTTTTGGTGGCTTATGAGTTTATTGAATCAAACAGACAAGCCGTTATATTTACACAGATAAAACAAGTGCGAAAGCACTAAATAAATTCATATAAACCCAAATGGCCAGCCTTAATGAAGCACACCCTTCCGCTATTGGACTGACCTTAAAAGTCGCTAAACACAAAATCTTTAAGCTATGCATGCGTTTGAATGAAGCTTTTCAATTGTTGAAGGTTGAATGTGATCCCACTTTTAGTTGCAAAACATGGCCTTCGTTTCATTCATTTTGCCGCCAAGTTGAGCAAGTTGAGAGCGTTTTAAGTTGATTTTCGACCGTCCATATTCGCGTTCTTGTTGTTGTTGTTCTTGTTGTTATTATTATTGTTATCATCATCATTATCATTATTATGGAAGAGAAACACGATTGAATCGATAAAGAAGAAATTGACTTACCACGTTTTCCCAGTCTCATCATTTCAGACATTTTGTTGATTTTTAAGAAGATATTATTCCTCGTGACCGCATCCGAACTGATAATGGAATTCATTTTCCACTTCTCCTCCAGCGTCTGCTTTTGTTCGCTTATTACGAAATATTGCTATTAAGTTAACTGTAAAACCGATTTTCTTCATCTTTCTTTGAGTCGTGATCCATTATTAGCGCCTCTGACGCTATGCACATGGCGTTTTATAAATTTATTATTATTATTATTATTATTACTATTATTATTATTATTACTAATATTATTATTATCATTATTATTATTATTATTATTATCCAGTGTTAAGATGGTTTTTTTCAGTTCCTGAGTAAAGTTCAGAGAATCCTACGCGAACTATTATCGCACACAAACCAAACGCCAGTACTCGGTGCCTATTTTATTTTTATTTTTTATTTTAAAAAATTTTTTTTGTTCTTTGGGATTTCCATATAATGACCTTGGAAAACTCGCTCCGGTCTCATCGTCGTCTTCGTCGTCGTCGTCCCTAATTAAAGTGGTGATGTCGAATACTACGCGTGGAAAAGTAAATGAGATTAACTGATGACCTTCTTGCCCGTCAGTTGAAATCACTAATCATTATTATTATCATCATCATCGTCATCGTCATCGTCATCATCATCATCATCATCATCATCGTCTTCAAAATAGGGGGTTAGTTGAGAAAGCCAAGGGTCATCCCTGTACGTCCATTCCCTTCCCCCACGTGATGATAGTGATCAATGATCGTGATGATAGTGATGGTGGACCTTGGTGGTCGGTATTACCATCACCACGGAGATGACGTGCCATTGAGGTTTTGTCCGTTTATTTCTTCCGACGTATTATTATTATTTTTATTATTATTTTTTTTACAGATGGACTCTGCGTGATGATTTGTAGTTTGAGTCGGTTTAAATGTTGACGTTAATAATTCTCGTTGGTTCTTTATTTTGACTTTAATTTATTTTTATTTTATTTTTTGTCATTTTGTTAGACATTTGTTTTGATAATAATCTCCGACTAGAAAGTTGAAAAGTTGTTGTTTTCGTTGAAACTAAAAAAAGGAATTTATTGACTTTTTGTGCCGCTTTAAGTTTTGTTACCAGTTTTGGTGATAAGTAAAATATATTGCCACTTGGTTTCCTTATCCATTTTTCCCCCTCAAAGTGAATTATATTCCAGGAAAAGGTAATTCAAAATCTGAAATCACCAACATGAAAAAAAAATTCTCCCTCTGTAAAATTGGTTCCGAATATTACTAGGTTTAAATGAAATTTTATATTTAGACGAATAAATATTATTTTTTTTTTTTAAATATCAAGAAATATAAATCTGTCCGCAATACATCCATCAGCAATCGCCTTCATCTGATGGAAATGGAATAGATATGGCCGATGACTCGGCCTTGCCTACACGCCCGTTAGTACGTGGCCTATTTTTTTCACCCCCGGTAAAGTTCCGTTCTTCGAAAGTAGCCATAAATTATTTCCAAACTCCTCTCGCCATGGCATGATTTGATCGGGATAAGTAGAGGAACATAGGGGGATGGAAGTACTTTGATTGATTAATGGAGGGGGTGGTTGGTTGTTTCTGTGTTATTTTTGGAAGCACGCGAGATCGATGATCGATACCGATTGTTCTGTGCTGTTAGTTCGGGTCGGAGTTACTCGATTTTTCCTATGTGTTGATTTTTTTCCCCCTTCGAATTGTTCTACTTCTTATGTCAACAATTTGTTTTTATCGTCTTATAGTCATACGTGTTAACCTCGGTCTTCTGATATTGACAGATGAGTAGCTTTTGTTTTGTTTTTTTGCTCTTCAGTGTCTTTGACTTCATAAATGGAGCGTCAAATGGTTCCGTCTTGACTTTTCAACAAGCCGATTCTCTGGCCAAACTTTCTGAATCTTTCCTTGACGCTCTCCTGCATGAGGTTGAAACACATGGCCAGAAGAGAAAGCCCCAAGGCCAGCCACAGGGTGCAAAGGACGAGTTTCTCGTGGCTCGCCCACTTGTTCACGTCAGTCCCTGGTACGATGTCTCCGAATCCGATGGTACTGAGCGTAATGAAGCAGAAGTAAGAGCTTGCTATGTAGTCCCACTTTTCCCAAGTGCAGAATAGCATCGCGCCTCCGGATATGTAGCCGGTGATGATGATCAGACACACGTAAATGGGCACTTTATGATCGTGACTCTGGTCCTTCAAGTCATCGTCGTCGAAGTCCAAGAGCGGATTGTCTTGGAGGAAAAGATCGGAAGGACTGGCGACTCCTGGGTAGGTGTTTCCGCCGAGGTTGTGGTTCCCGTACTCTTCAAATTCTCCGCGATTTGCCTCAGCAGCCGACTGGAGCATGATGTAGGAAACTGCAGAAGATATATGATCGGTTCTAAGCGGCCTGTTCTGAATTGCCACTTGGTTTCTTAAATCGGTCAAGGACTTCAGTTCAACGACTGAAGCCGGGCGCGTTCTCAGACCTGGATTCGCATCGCCGGTCTTATCAGCTGGAAAAGATAGCGGTTGTTGTTGATTTGTTAGCATCTTCCGTTCGCTGTTCTTCAGAGCCGTGTTGATGACTTCTTGGGAGAAGGAAGCGTTGCGTGCTCTCCCGGCGTACCTCGCTCTGAGACTCGGCGGTAGGAGGTAGTTGCTGGTCGCCCTGTTGTAGCTGTTGAACGCTCTGATCATGTCGTAGTCGCTACGGTACCTGTCCGAGTTTGGAAGCGGCTGCTTTTTCTTCGACTTGGATTTCTTCTGCGATTTTTCAGAGTCGTTGGACTTTTTCTGGGTCGAGGAGCTTTTCGGCTCCCTCTTCGATCGCTCTCTGGTCGTCTGTAG
>JAJTWR010000257.1:912500-915000 GCA_021613335.1 Whitmania pigra | reverse complement strand
GGCATCTTTTCCGGGCACGTGGGATCTTTTTTGCTACAGAAAGGCATTCTCGATAATCAACTGACAAACCCGAGAATCAAGACAACTTGGCGCCCCCCTATCCATTTGCCTCCTTAAGTAACTCATTCCTTAAACCCCGCTTAACTTCTATTATTCAGTTCCGTTAACTGAATACCTGCTCTAATAAACTTATTAGTTAACTTACTTATTTGCGGACCCCCGGGTTATTTCATTGGTGTCAGGAGTGGGATCCCAAAAAGTAAGTCATGAGCAAGGTCTTAGAAGATTTAACTTTTGCTGGAATGAGACGTGAGCTTAAGTTGAGGCAAATGGATTCGAAAGGCTCCAGGGAAGAATTGCAGGATCGCCTGCTGTCGTGGATAGTAGACCAGGGTGAGGATCCAGAAGCTTATATGTTTGTTGATCCGGGTCTGAAATGGGTGATGGGAAATATAAATAAAATGATGCAAAGCTTTGAAGAAAAGATGGAAAAAGTAACTGAGGTTTTCTCCAACAAGGCCTCTACTAGCTACCAACCGGAGGAGACTCCATCAAGCACCATAAACATCATGCCAGCTGAGGCCTCAGCAGTGTACCCGATTGCCACACTGGTTTCGGTTGAGAAGGAGACCGAGGAAATTGTAGATGGAAGAACTTTGGAAAGCGAAGTGTTTCTTCCATGGAGTGAGGAATCGGGAATGGAGCTGAGGGAAGAGCTGGGTGAGGAGAACGGTGCTGAGGAGACCTTTGCTGAGGTGAGTGAGGCCAGTTTGGTAGTTGACGGGGACAGTCCAATAGTGGAGCTCCCAATAAATGTTGAGAATGAGGACAAAGGTGAGCTGAGAGAAAGTTTCGCAAACTCCAGAGAAGTCGCGCCAGTGCCCGATGAGCCAATTCCGTGCACGATTGCCTCGTTGGTATCGGTTGTGGAGAGAACCGAGGAAATAATTGAAGAGGGGACTTTGGGAGAGACCAGAGTGGAACCTCCTCGAGTTGAGGAATCAGTGGAGGAACTGGACCCGGAAAACAGTGGCGATCGATTTGAGCTGGGAGTTTCCGAATTCGATTCAGCTGTGGATATAGTGGAGGTTGGAGCTGCGGATGTCATTGTAACTGACAGGGGAGATGTTGACGGTGAGGTACTCGGCGGTCGTGAGTACGTGGTTGATAAGGTTGGATCAATGTCCGAGGAGTTCATTTGTGGAGTTCTCAGCCAGGGCGGGCTTTCTGGCCTTCGGAGGTCGTCGGAGATTCGAGGCGAGCATTTAGTGCTGTTGGTTGTTTTGCTGATCTTTTTCAGTAAGCGTTTTAGTAGAGATACCAGAGGAGGACGGGCTCGCATTGAAACAATGGTGGTACATGGGCACCGTGTTAGAGATTGTGTCCCGAGAGTAAAAATGAAGGTGGCACAGCATTCGCCAACTGGCGAAGTACCACGGGGAGCAGCAGTCTGTTCGGGACGAACAGATTTAAGGAGGGTGTAATGTTGTAAACTTAGATTTTTGGAAATTAATTAAGTTTATATTGCTAATATAGTTAAATTTGTACTTAATTATATTTGGCATCTTTTCCGGGCACGTGGGATCTATTTTTGCTACAGAAAGGCATTCTCGATAATCAACTGACAAACAACGAGAATCAAGACAACTTGGAAGCCCAAATATCCATTTGCATCCTTAAGTAACTCAATTCCTTAAACGCTTAACTTCTATTATTCAGTTCCGTTAACTGAATACCTGCTCTAATAAACTTATTAGTTAACTTACTTATTTGCGGACCCCCGGGTTATTTCAGTATGTATGTATGTATGTATGTATGTATGTATGTATGTATGTATGTATGTATGTATGTATGTATGTATTGTATGTATGTATGTATGTATGTATGTATGTATGTATGTATGTATGTATGTTATGTATGTATGTATGTCTGTATGTATGTATGTATGTATGTATGTATGTATGTATGTATGTATGTATGTATGTATGATGTATGTATGTATGTATGTATGTATGTATGTATGTATGTATGTATGTATGATGTATGTATGTATGTATGTAGTATGTATGTATGTATGTATGTATGTTGTATGTATGTATGTATGTATGTATGTATGTATGTATGTATGTATGTATGTATGTATGTATGTATGTATGTATGTATGTATGTATGTATGTATGTATGTATGTATGTATGTATGTATGTATGTATGTATGTATGTATGTATGTATGTATGTATGTATGTATGTATGTATGTATGTATGTATGTATGTCTGTATGTATGTATGTAGTATGTATGTATGTATGTATGTATGTATGTATGTATGTATGTATGTATGTATGTATGTATGTATGTATGTATGTAGTATGTATGTATGTATGTATGTATGTATGTATGTATGTATGTATGTATGTATGTATGTATGTATGTATGTATGTATGTATGTATGTATGTCTGTATGTATGTATGTATGTATGTATGTATGTATGTATGTATGTA
>JAJTWR010000257.1:870000-902500 GCA_021613335.1 Whitmania pigra | reverse complement strand
AATTTCGATTTTCGTTGAATTTCATTTTTGCATTTTCTTATTTTTTTCGGTTTTTCATCTTTTAAATTCAAAACAAAATTGATGTCCTTGCTTCGACCGACGGAATAATAGTCAACTCTGATTGGCCGAAATCCCGGGCAGCTTTGCTCACGTCGCCACGGAACATTCCTCCGATGGACGTTCGTGTCCGTGGTGAGTTTTCCGAAGATGAAGATTCGCTAATGCAACGTAATGCATGCGTTGCGGAGATGGTTATGGCGTAAATGTGAATGAAATTCATGTTGATGATGCCGATGTCGTCATTGATTTGTGTTATTGTTGTTAATGTTGTTATTGCTATTATTAACGTTATTATTATTATTATTATTTTTATTATTATTATTATTATCATTACCATTTTTATTATTATGTTATTATTACTATTGTTATTAAAATTATGGTTGTTGCTGTTGTTATTCTAACAACTATTACAAATATTGTCATTATTGTTATAATTAGGGTGTGTGCAGTATGTGGATGGATAACATTAATGGTAATAACATTAACATGAGTGAGTGAGTGAGTGAGTGATTGAGTGAGTGAGTGAGTGAGTGAGTGAGTGAGAGTGAGTGAGTGAGTGAGTGAGTGAGTGAGTGAGTGAGTGAGTGAGTGAGTGAGGAGTGAGTGAGTGAGTTGAGTGAGTGAGTGAGTGAGTGAGTGAGTGAGTGAGTGAGTGAGTGAGTGAGTGAGTGAGTGAGTGAGTGAGTGAGTGAGTGAGTGAGTGAGTGAGTGAGTGAGTGAGTGAGTGAGTGAGTGAGTGAGTGAGTGAGTGAGTGAGTGAGTGAGTGAGTGAGTGAGTGAGTGAGTGAGTGAGTGAGTGAGTGAGTGAGTGAGTGAGTGAGTGAGTGAGTGAGTGAGTGAGTGAGTGAGTGAGTGAGTGAGTGAGTGAGTGAGTGAGTGAGTGAGTGAGTGAGTGAGTGAGTGAGTGAGTGAGTGAGTGAGTGAGTGAGTGAGTGAGTGAGTGAGTGAGTGAGTGAGTGAGTGAGTGAGTGAGTGAGTGAGTGAGTGAGTGAGTGAGTGAGTGAGTGAGTGAGTGAGTGAGTGAGTGAGTGAGTGAGTGAGTGAGTGAGTGAGTGAGTGAGTGCGTGAGTGAGTGAGTGAGTGAGTGAGTGAGTGAGTGAGTGAGTGAGTGAGTGAGTGAGTGAGTGAGTGAGTGAGTGAGTGAGATGGCAAACGAGCAATTGGGCAACTCAAGCAAACTACCCGGTGCTCTGATAATGGGCTGCTCGTAATTGCATACAGCGTATAATAATCTTCCGTCGTGGAAATAATAATAAGAAACAGCCTTCTGTACTCTTTTCCTTCTCTTCCAATCATTCAGACCACCCACGCAGTTGGAAAAAGATGGCACACGATGAACAGGTAAACTGGAGTTTGCCTGGTGGAAATTTAAGAATTGCATGTTCACTGATTTTGTTTGTTAACAATAAAAGGCATTTGGCATGCAAAGTGGACAAGTCGATTTCAATGCTATAAATTAAAAATAAATTGTGCACCCAGCAAATAACGTACTATTATTATAACTATTAAAATAATTATTACTTACATAATATTGGGCTGGTATTATTATAATTAATATAATGATTACATATTATAATTAAAAGTATTTTAATATTAATATTCGTTATTACTGGCCTATCGATAACTTCCACTTTCAAAACTTATCGAAATGTTATTTTGTTATCTCAAGTACCTTGTCGGTTGTCTTTCGCGCCAAAAACAAACAACAGACCACCCATCTGATCGACTCATTTTTATAGCGCACAGCAAAGCTTCGTTCAAACTAAGTTCCCCAAAAATGTCGACATCATGTCAAACAGATTATGCCTGTTCTCGACCACAATCGTCACAACATGGTACGGAAATTATTTTTCCACTTCTACAGTTTCCAACATGTTTCTTTCAACGCCACCGAGTGCAACCACGTGCCGACGATCGAGATTTGTCGTCTTTTGATTGTATGGTTTCATGGTTTGAGGAAGTATTTATTTATTTTTAATTATTTTTTTCTTTGAAAAATATAATTCCAGAGTTATTTTTATGCGAGAAAAAATTTATATCCTGATGGCATTTTTAAAATCTATTTGTAGGCGTTTATAATTTTGTAATATATTTTAATTATTCTTTAAGAATTTGTTTTTGTTGTACATCAAGCAAAAGTAAAAAGATGGTGACACATATCAAAGATAATTGATATTTCGTGATTTTGTTTTCTGAGTTTTAATTGTAATTGCAATCAGAATCACTCATTTTAAAATCTTATCAAATATGTTTAACAATAAAATAATTAATAAATAATTATATAATTAAATAATTGCTGAATACAAAGCCTAGTTTTACTCGATGTTGAAATCTCTAATATGAGATTGAGCACAATATTGATTGAATAACGTAACTATTGAACATAACATTGATTGAAACTGTCTGCTATCGACATCTCTCGAATGTAATATTAAATTTATAATAATAACGTCTATCCAAGATAATTACAAATGCGATTATCAATATATAATTTACAAAAAAAAATTAATTATTATCGAATTTATTTGTGAAAATTAAAATCCTGTTTCAATCAATAAAACCCATCGAATAATTCAATTAAATAACAATAATTAATTAAAAAACGATATTTTTATGCGATTATTTTATTTTTAAGCAGTAACAATAAACAAAAATCATTTTAAACCAAATCTTTAATAAACCCGTTGCTAAGCTTACGGCTTTGTTTTGAACCACCTCCGTTGTCATGGCTACCACAGGACGCCATAAATTCATGAAGGATCGATACACTACCTGAAGATCCTTCACTGCTACGTTAAACTGGTAATTACAATAATAATAACAACTATTATTATTATGACACTTATTAATCATCATATACAATAATTATATTATCATAAATGATAACAATAGTTTGTGATTTATACTTGCTTAATTGTTTAAGTATAATAATAACACTGATTGAAATATTATTATCAGGTAAAGTTTGAAACCTAATTCCCACTGACTTCGAAAAGCAACTATTACAGGAAGCATGGAAGCCTACATGACAGCACCTAGGTTAGACTTGAGTCAGATTAGAGAGGCTCTGCCAAAGAAGAATTTCGACGCTTCCCTCAAGAACTACCCGGGTCCTTCGCAGATCACTGGCCTCACTGGCTCATCAATCCAGTATGAAGTGGGAGGATCCACTACCAATCTTCCATGGAGAGCAAGTACCTACTACGGAGCAGCCACGGGCAACCCCAGCCTACCCTATGGCCAGAGCATGCCCGAGCCAGGGTTCAAGGGTCACTTACTGGGCCAACTTGATCCGGTCAAAGTTCCTCCGATATTTCCAGCTGCCAGGAACAACTTGTATACAAGGTCCTTCACATTGCTATATGTTGTGTGTGTGAGTGAGTGCGTGAGTGAGTGAGTGAATGAGTGACTGAGAAAGAGAATGGGGTAGTTCAAGCAAGCCCTAGCCTCGAGAGACTATCATCTCAAACAGTCAACATATAACCATTACTAATTACAATTACAGTCATTCCATCTTCTCCAGGTACACTCCAGGAAACTGGGAAGCATCGAATACGTCGAATCTTTTGTTCGGAGACAAAGTTCGAACTATCTCATCAGAGGTGAGGTCAGAAGCACTGAGACTCTGCCAGGAACTTGACGAGAAGACAAAACGCACCCAAGGAGATGTTGGGAAAAGTTTGGGTGGGTTTTACGGGTGGAATGGAGTTTGTGTTTAATTGTTCTTTAAGAATTGGAAAAAGAATGTATTCTTCTTCTTATTATTTTTATTCTTATTATTATTATTATTATTATTGCGCTTATGAAACCTGATATATTAAATTAATATTAGCTCCACTTTGCTTTGGATTTCAAGTTTATCGATAATAATAATAATAATAATAATAATAATTCATTTTTTTATAGAATGTTTTAGACTACTATTTATTAAACATTATTATTTTATTTTATTTTGCCTGTTTTATCGTTTCGTTCACTAATTATTTTAAATCCATTACACTTCGAGAAAAATGATAAATCATTCCAGGTGAAAGGATCGGTAACGTGGAACATTGGAAGGAGGAAGTCAAAGCGGAACTGGACGCCATGATCCAGGAGAACCAGGCACTCCAGGAATGCCTGGAAATGTTGGAAAAGGTTGCCACCGGTCTCGTCCAACCACTCAGAGTGGCACAAGAGTGTCTCTACAGCAGGGAAAAGAGGAGGGGCATCGATCTCGTCCATGACAATGTCGAGCGGGAATTGATAAGAGTACGTCTGATTATGATAATAATGACGGTGATGATTGTAGTGCTGATTGTGGTGATGATAGTGGTGTTGATTGTGGTGATAATAAGGCAATATTAACGGCTCCTATCCACATGGCTATAAGTTGGCTATAATGATTCATATTCATATTTATTATAACTAATACATTTGATTAAAAAGTTATTCTTATTAATAATAGGAAAAATGTTAATAAAATTATCAGGTTGTTATTATTAACAATTTTAATTTTAATATCCTCTTAATTCCAAGGAAATCGATGTACTTAAGAAATGCCAGAATGAATCCAAAAGATTCATAGATCAGGGAAATACTCAACTGTCGTAAGTATTTCTCTTAAATCCAAATCATCATCATCAGCATCATCCATATCATCACCATTATCATCATCGCCATTACTATCTGTGCACTTCATAACCTGTATAATCGACAACCATTTTCCATCGCCACTCAATTCATCATCGTCACCATCACCAACATCATCATCACTAACATCATCATCATCATCGTCATCATCAATAGACTCAACAGAGCAGCTCAACACGAACTGGAGAAGGACCTAAGCGACAAAGTGGTTGCCCTCAACCTGGACAACAGGTGCCACGTCATGAAGGACATGTCACGTGACGCCAAGTACTACGACGGCATACATCGCATCGACAGCACGTGAGAGGGCTTGTTACATCGATGTTAAAGATCAATTGAAAATATAAACTTTAAGTACTTAGACTCCCAACTAATCTTTACATACATGTACAGTCAGGACAGAAACCATAAGGACACCCCATTATTTCGTAATAACTCGATAAAGAAAAATTTGATTGTAGGGAAATTTTAATATGTTATGTATTTATATATTTGTGATTATCTCTTAAATTTTCATCAAAATATGTTCGTGCATTAATTTTAAAATTCCGAAAACGTGATTTCGGGGCGTCCAATAACCATAAAAGACACATGCAAAAATCATCGTAAAATTACTAAAGACTTTGTGGAAAAAACAGGAAAAAAGTTTATTAATATGAAATAATGTTTCTTTTATTTTCAATAACTTTAAAACATCTATTGTCCATTCATTTTATAAGAGTTTTTAAGAAATTTGTCCAGTTCTTTCCAGGCACTACTAATGGCGTTTTCCAGGTCAGATTTTGAATGAAACTGCCTTCCATTGTTGTAAACAAGTCTTGACAACATTCCCCAAACATTTTCTATAGGATTTAAGTCCGGGGAACAAGCTGGCCAACTCATAACTTTCAAATTTCTCCTCTGGAAAAATGTTTTTGTCAACTTGGAAGTGTGGATCGGGGCATTATCTTGCTGGAAAATAAAATTATAAATAGTTAAACCGGATTGATAAAATTAAAATTCGATAAAATAATCCTCTTGTAATTCATTCATAAATAAACAAAACTTTGATCGTAATGAAATTTAAATAAAATTTTAAATCAATCCACCCAACCATTCATCTCTATCAGAACCTCAATACCAATCACCTGGGCACAGTTCAGTGCGGATAACATTCGAAGGTCAAAGGCCGAAAGGTCAGCCTCTAGAGATCTGAGAAAATCTATGGTAGGATTGTGTGACTCCATCTCGTCAGAAGTCGAGGATCAGAAGAACAGAGTCAACGATGCTCTGGCAGAGAGACTGAAGGAATACCAGGATGCCAAAAACGGCATACAACAGAATTTACTAAAGGTTGATATGTGTATATACTGATATATGTATACATTGATATGTTATGTTATGTAATATGATGTATATTGATATATGTAAAAAATATATAAGACATTCAAAATAGGAATGTTTGAGCAATTTCATTTATTTAACCAGACACAACAACAATAATAAATCAGCAGAAAATTAAAACTTTCAAACTAACTTTCGTTTTCCAAAACAAAATTCCGCTGGACAGACGCTGGAAGAAATATCTGAAATGGAAAAAATCATAGAGCTCCTGAAACAATCCATCAGTGAAAAGGAACCTCCATTGCAAGTGGCACAAACCAGATTGGCAGCCAGGATCAGACGCCCCAACGTAGAAGCTTGTCGGGACAAGCCGCAACACAGGTCACATCAGATTCTCTCATAAATTCGTAATTAAGATTTTAATAGGTTGCAATTTTGAGTTTTGAATGCAAATAATGGTTTTAATTTTTAATTAAATATTTTTTCTAAGTATTCGAAATTACCTGATGAATTTTATTAATTAATTTTTTAAAATTATAATTGTTCCTAAGTATTCTAAGTTATATGATGAATTTTATTAATTAATTTATTTTAAATCATAATTGTTCCTAAGTATTCTAAGTTATATGATGAATTTTATTAATTGATTTATTTTAAATTATAATTGTTCCTAAGTATTCTAAATTACCTGAAGAAGGAGACTCATCCCATCCAAGCAGCATTTACCTCGAATACCAAATAAATAAATAAATAAATACAGATTGGTTGAAGAGGTTCATGAAATCAATGAATCAGTTGACTTGTTGAGGATGAAACTGAGGCAATCAGAAAACTCTCTCCAGCAACTTCTCAAGGCAAAACTGTCTCTGGAACACGACCTCGACATCAAGAACAACAGCATCATGATCGACAGGGAACAGTGCTTGGGTCTCAGACTATCCCCGCCCACCGTCTACGTTGGCACCACACTGAAAGTCTGACGCTGGACTTTCGTGAAAATGTCTCAAGAATTCAAGATTTAAAATTCAAATTAGGATTTTACAAGTAATTGTAACCGTTTTTCGGTCGCCATCGATGAAAGTAAAAGAGGACACAAGTCTTAGATTCAAACAAATCTCTGTTATCAATCGTTCTGTTGACAAAAATATATCGAAGGTCAAAAAACCTCGCTCCTTCTAAGATACACTCGGTTGTACTAATTTTCACACGCCTATATCGCTTGCCGATGATAAAATATATAATTTTCTAGAAATTAATTCAATTTCAATTAATTATTTCATTAATTAAACCGCAAAACAACCCAAAGTCGCGCGGTTACGACCGAAATAAACTCAAGCAAAACTCAGCGTAGGATTGGCTGAATTCAAAAATGCCGGTTCATGCCGTTACCGCGAATATGGCCGACTGTTCGTGTGATATTTAAATCTAAAATTAAACCTTTTAAATTAATTAAATGTTAAATTTTAATTTAGAATAACAAAATAAATAAAGTTTGTAATTTAAAAAATGGCTTAGCTCTAGTCTGACGAAAGTAAACCGATCACAGATTGTCAAAATACAGGCTGGTGAGATCGCGTTATCAGGTAAAAGCGTTGAATTAAAAAAAAAAAATTAATATTCCAAACAACTTATTTATCAGGACCGCACAAGGATGGAAATTTGATAAAAAGTCGAATCCACTTTTGCCAAAATAAATTCATGACTTCATGACCGGATGGTGCTCGTCCAAAAGATCAAAATCTTAAACTATGTGGAATAATATCCAATGACAGAGTAGAAAAGAAATGATGATATGATCACAATAACTTGTCTGCAGTGATTGTCTCGGTGATCCGAGGCAGGTAACTCAACGAATACTCTACACAGATTCATATCTCCAGGTCGAGAATGAGCTACGATACCTCAAATTTTTTTTCTTGGCACAAAAAAAACGATCGCCATTTTCAAGCCACTTTGACTTTCAAGTGAATGTAGTTCCTCTCAAATCAGGACCTCAAACTACAAGGATTTCTTATGTACAGTCCCCTCTCGTAGATGATATAAGGAGCATTACTGGAGCTATCCCCAGAACAACATGGTACGAATGAATAGTTTATACGAAGATCAGTAGAAACATTCCTCGACCGCTGTCAGCCTGGGCCTCTTTGGAGCATACCAGTTGCCAAACTCCCTTTGGTCAGTTGACGTGTCAATGCACAGAAGGGCTGAACCCTGTTTTGATTTCATTGGGTCATTGAAACCAAATTCACTTTGGCTTCTCAAATTAGCTTCATTGGCATGGTGTCTCATCTGGACTTCGGGGCAATAGTAACCTGCCTTCGTGTTCATCGACTTTTCCTCATGGATCGGAAAGACCTCTCTCTGGTCGAATAAATTCGTGGGGTCAAATTGGCTTGCCCCGTCGACGGCGTCATGCTGGGGAGTTTTTGAGAGCTCCTCTCTGTAGCCAAGAGAAGATTTACCGAACCACTTGGGTTTCGATGGAGAAAGAGGATAGTTGATGTGCTGTTGTTGCTGTTGTTGATGTTGCTGCTGTTGTTGCTGTTGCTGCTGTTGTTGATGTTTTCCGGCTGCCAATTGCCCGGTAAGGTGATGGACGAATTGGCCATTATCAAGCGATGCATTTGGTTCCTGCTTGGGAGAATGGAGTGAATTGACCGTGGTTGCACCGATACCCGGCGTCGGACTGAGGTGAATGTACTGAACACCTGGATAGGATTGCTTTCCATTTCCAGATATGGGCGACTGGAGATTGGAATTGGTCGGCGAATAGAAACTGATGTTCGGAGAGACGGCATTTGAATCGAGTTGAATGTACTGGCCGGGAGAAGCGTTGTGGTTCCTGGCATATTTAGGGAGGTAGCTGTGACTTTTTGAGAAATCTATCGGTGTGCTGACGCCGAGTCTGGTTTTGTCAGATGGTGGCAGCTTTTCCACCTTGAACGAGCCGTGGTTGTTTAGGGCCGGGTCGGTCTTAAAATATTTGACCTCATAGTCGCCAGGGAAGAGAGAAGAGGGAGGCTGAGTCACGGATATGGAGATCTCAGGAAGATACTTTTCCTGCTGATTGTGCTTGAAATCAATCATCCTGGAATCGAATGTTGGGTTGAAAGTAGAGCAATCGCTGGCACACGTTGAAATCCTGTTATATTCCGGATTGGCATACCTTCCGCTAAATTGGTTGCTTGTGTACGAGTTGTCAGGAGGGTTCACCACGCCCTGTTGTATTCTGCAGTTGTAAGGTGAAAGGTCACGATGGGGGTAGAATGCCTGGGGCGTATTTGGAGGCGGAGGGGTAATGGGTTCGATTTTCACCCCGTAACTGCGAGATTGTTGTCTTGTAGGGATGTCCTGTCTGGAATTAAAAAAATTAAGAAATAGTGAAAATAATTTTCTATAGAAATAGTCGAATATTCTGAGAATGTTTTGAAATTTTACAATTTTTTATCTTCTTTCGGGAAATTTATTTTCAATAAATTGTTTCTTTTTGTTTTTTGTTTCAAAATTTTAGCAACGGATCGAAGAAAAATCTCAGGACAAAATTGCATAGACACAAACAAGGAACACTGAAATTAAATGATAAACGAAAAACAAATAAAATAATAATAATAATATAATAATAATAATAATAATAATAATAATAATAATAATAATAATAATAATAATAATATAATAATATAATATAATAATAATATAATAATAATAATAATAATAATAATAATAATAATAATAATAATAATAATAATAATAATAATAATAATAATAATAATAATAATAATAATAATAATAACATTAATAATAATAATAATAATAATAATAATAATAATAATAATATAATAATAATAATAATAATAATAAAATAATAATAATAATACGCGTGTTCGTTTGATTTTGGGAGTTACGACTGTGATGATACAACATGCTTTCACGTTAATAAATACTTTTAGTTTACAGCTGTTGTTTTCTATCGATCCAACGACACAACAACAACGATAATAACAATAATAATAAGTCCCTAGCAACGGCCATAGCAACGGTCATAACAACGTTACCTGTCGGATGAATCTCCTTGAGACTTCTGGATTTCCGCCACCAGGTTGACCAGACTCTTCCAGTCCTTGGATAGCTGAGGATCGACTGATTCTGGAATGATCACGTGTTGTTCAAAGTCTGAGAACATTCTGCGCGGGCTTTTTTGATTAGCAGACGAATTACTTGGCATTCAATCATGTCGTCGTGTGGGTTTAAATTGTAAAATGTTTTGACTTTTAAGTCTTTTTAGTCAATTTTAATAAAACTATTATGAAATTAATAATAATAATAATAATAATTTGAAGATATATGCAAATAATGACAAATATTCACGAGTTGAATAATTAGAAATATTGATAACATTATTAAATAAATAATTATGATAAATTAAAATATTATCAATAATTATTACTACGTATTTGTACCTGTTCACATTTAAACGGCGCAACCAGGATTTTTATTGAAGCCTCTTTTAAAAATTAATTCCAATCCTTATTTACAACCTTTTCCTTAATTAGTCATTAACTTGCAGAAAATCAATTATCCTTTCCCGCATTTGGAGTCTCATTCATCATGTTGATTGGACTCATAATTAAGGTATAATAATTGAATATTGTCTCCGCTCCAATTAATTGTGGACTCATTATGTTCGAAATGCCTTCCTCAGAAATTATGTTACAAAATAATTTTTAAATTATAATAAGTACTTTTTAAATATTTTATTCTTTTAATGGTTCCAAGTCGTAAATGTCTTCTTATTTATTTGGATAGATTTTAAGTAAGATGTGAAAAGTTGTCTCGATAATATTCTATAATTACCAAATTATTAAATGATCTTTTGATTAATATTAAATTAAAACAATAATTTAAATAGTTAATATATTTTATGTTATTATTATTATTATTATTAATTATTATTATTATTATTATTATTATTATTATTAATTATTATTATTATTATTATTATTATTATTATTATTATTATTATTATTATTATTATTATTATTATTATTATTATTATTATTATTATATTATTATTATTATTATTTTAAATAACTACTATATAATTAACAGTTCCAAATGAGAAGCTCACCATCGTAACCCTGACCAGATTGTCCAGCCTTATCAGTGGAACATTCACCAACCATGTTCTGATGAGTATGATGATTATTATTATTATTATAATTATTTATTAAAAATAATCATACAATTCAAATATCGTAATAATTTCGTAATTATTGATATGTATATTATAATATTATTTAGTTCTTAAAGGATAATTTGATGTGCACTAAGCCATTTTTACTCAAGGCTGGGTACAGTGTGATGTAACAACCACAAAATATCTAAACATTAATGTTATCACCATGCCTCTAGCGCTACCTATAACACCTGGTTATAGATTAACATCTATACATGCTAATGACAGATCCATACATATAAGTATTATATTTATTTTATACTTTTATTAATTAATAATGTCACTGTTTGTTTTATTACCATACCTCTATCTCCAATTGATCTTTCGACGCCAACAGTTCACCCAGTTTTGTGATGAACTCCTCATTGAAACCATCCTCACCGACTTCCCCAAAAAGATCACTTTCACCTTCCTTGGCTAGCCCAGGGCCCACCAAGTTTGACTTCTTCCTCGGGTCATTCGGGTGGGGAGATGGGCTGACGACGGTGAGTACGTTTTGGGGTGGAATGAATTCCCCTTGGTTCGGCCTGCGCGGCATTTGTGTCTGGTCGTCGAAATGGGGGAGCTTTCTTGGTGGAAAATGATGATGGTGGTCCCTGGATTCGAATCCACTGTCCGCCCCACCGTTGGTTATGCTGTGGTTGTTGTTGTTGTTGTTGATGTTGTTAATGCTGCTGATGTTGTTGTTGTTGTTGATGCTGCTGATATTGTTGTTGTTGCTGTTTTGGTGGTTCTGGTGGTGTCTGTCGCCGACGATTCTGACGCCACAATGGAGCGATCCGGGCTGGATTGATCCGGAATGTAAGGAATCCTGGTTTTAAATGTTACATATATATATTGTATTTATTTTATACATTTTAGTATAATATTTAGTATATTACATATATGTATTCTATTTATTTTATACATTTTAGTATAATATTTAGTATATTACATATGTGTATTGCATTTATTTTATACTTTTAGTAATTAATAATGTCATTATTGTTCTTATTAACATCATGTGCTTATTATAAAATAATTAATCGTGATTTCAGACAAATGTTTGTTTATTGTTATTGTAATTATTAATATATTGTGACTAATATTCGTGCAAAATAATATCTTTTTTTAATATTATTTAGTATAATTATCGTGATTATAACCACCATCAATAGGGTAGTATTACCATCGTCATCACTACTATCATCATCATCATCATTACCATCATCGTCATCGTCATCATCATCATTATCAAACGGCAATACAAATACATGCACATATACAAACAGACATGTAGACCTCATTAGTCACCTGATATGACGATGTAATTAATATATGATATGGCGTTAATTATTTTATTTTTTTATTGTTATTATTATTATTATCATTGTTATTACATTTAAATTTTGTCAAAATTAGTTTTTAATCAGAGCCTTTATTACGACCTTTTGCATATTAAAAAATATAATATATATATAAAATAATATACTATGTAAAGCAAAAATTATATTATATTTTATTTTATCATAACCTACATTATATAAATTACAATTAAATTACGTTCAACGACTTGACCACCTGGTTGTTATCCTGATACGCATTGAACCTCCCCTGCGAATGGGCGGAGCTACAAGCCTCTTGGGTGGTCCTCTCCTCTTCTTTGTATTCCTGATGATGATTCATAATCGTCATATTCATCATCCTGGTCATCATCATCATAATCATCTTCACCACTAACACCATAGTTATCATCATTGTCATTATCTTCATCTTCATCATCACCATCATCATCATCATCGTCATCATCATCATCATCATCACTCACAGCCAATGAGAAATCGTCATAGTTTTCCTCTTTAAACTCCTTCTTCCTGAGCATCTGTTAAAAGTGAATTTATTTTATTTTATTTTACTTATATATTTCAAATTAATCCAAACAAATTTAATGGAAACAATTTTTCTTGAATTTTTCAAATTCATTTCAGACGAATTCTTTTTGTTAATTTTAAATTTAAGAAAACAAAGAATACTTATTTCAAAATAATCAAGTACTAAAGCTAACATCAACTGACTTTTAAATGCTGATGTTGATTATTGTTGATGATTATGATTATCATTGAGATAATGCTGATACTGATGACGATAATGAGGATGATGAGATGATGATGATGATGATGATGATGATAATGACAGTATTGATGATGATCATTATGGCTATTTTGTTGTGTTATAGTTTAAAAAACAATTAAAAATTAATTCGACATCAGACTGTAAACTCCGCCGTGATACCAATTGACGAGTCCTCAGAGCAGACGACAACGATGAAAAGGCGCGAAACTCGGAACAGGAAACGATGAATTATTGCATTGAAAGAAATTATTTGACTGATTGCCTGATTATGATGATGCATCACTACTGAGCAAGATCTAATGGAGGTCATTAGCGTTGACGTTGAGCAGCGATTATGATGATGATGACGATGACGATGACGATTAGGATGACGATGACGATTAGGATGATGATGAAACAGCTGAGCTAGAGGATTAAAATTTCCATTCGAAGGTTTTAATTTTGAAAATTCAAAATGGCGATGATGGATAGATTGAAAGATAAATAAAGAACTTCAATCAGGTGAAAAATTCCAAGAGGCGGGTGGTCCGTCGCCAATTATTTATCTATTTACACAATCAAACGGCTAGCCGATCAACCAATCAATTCACCAATCAATGAATTATTCAATCAATCAATCGGTCAATCTTTCCATCAATCAATCAGGTAATCCAAAAATCAATCAATCCACCAGTCAATAAATTAATCAATCAATCAATCGGTCAATCCTACCATCAATTAATCAGGTAATCCAAAAATCAATCAATCAATCAATCAATCAATCCATCAATCAATAAAGTTGTCCAAACCTCAACCATATCCTTGTTGGTTCTACTCTCGTGTGGGTTGTTGTGCTCCGTGTACTTGAGCAGTACCTTGTCCATGTCGGTGCTGGCAAACTGGAAAAGTTTGTTGGCGCTGTTGAAGACGATGAGCGCAATTTCACAGTTGCATAAGATGCTCAACTCGTAGGCCTTCTTCATTAAGCCGAACTTTCGCTTTGTGAAGGTCACCTTGAAATTATTGATCGGGGTCATATGGCTGAGATGAATAATAATAATAATAATAATAATAATAATAATATAATAATAATAATAATAATAATAGTAATAATAATCATAACAATAATAGAAATTGACTTATTATAGCTATTTAATATTTATATATTTTATTAATATTTATATTAAAAACCTTTTGTAATAATTAATTATTTCAAGTGACAATATAATATTGTAAATGTTAATTTATAATTAATTATAATCAACCTGTCTGTTTCTTTCGTCGGTTATTTGAGAAATTTTGATCTTTTTCCTGCCCATGATGATGATGATGATGATTATGATATCCCAGAAATTGAATCTTACTATCCTGTGCTGTTGCTGTTAATGATGATGATGATGTTTTTGATGTTGTTGTTGCTGTTGTAGAATCTTACTGGCTGTAAGTAAAGTTAGGAACGAAAAATTAAACATATTTCTTGAAAATTAAATTCTAATTAATTTAATTTAACACATCAATAATAAAGAAATAAATTAAGACATTAAATATCTTATAATATTATTATAATATTATTATATTAAATATTATATATATAAAATTATCCGAAAACTTACTGTAATCGACCGAATTATTTTTTAAATTATGTTACAATTTTCAACGGGTGGAAAAACAAGTTTTTTTCATAATTCGGTTTTCGGTGAATAAAATCATTTTTTTTTAAATGTTCTAAAACAGAAGCTCTTGTTCAGTGGTGACCGAATGACTTAAAATCTGATGACGAATCCATTCGATTAAGTGAATTTAAAGCATTTCAGAGCAGTTAATTAAATTTACTAATTAAAAACAAATTAGATGCTAATTGGAGATAATTGAGAAGGATTAAAAACTTTATGAAACTCAAAGGCATTCGTGAAAATGTCAGTAAAAGGAGATGATTTCAATCGCTCTTGAACGTCTATTTGCAGATTTTGGATATCAATTTTAAAATGAAAGAAGAGAAAAAGGAAAATATGTTTTAAAAAAATAATAATAAGATTATAGAATGGAAATAATTTCTTTAATTTTTTTTTAATATTCGCGGATTTGAATTTCAGTTTTTTATTATATAATCATTTTGTTTGTCAGCCAGTTATTGCTATTGCTTTAATGATGAATTGAACCACTATTAATATATTCATAGCATTATTATTATTATTATTATTAGGATTATTATTAATAGTATTATTATTATTAATATTATTAGGATTATTATTATTATTACTATTATTATTATTAGGATTATTATTATTATTATTATTATTATTAGTATTATTATTATTAGTATTATTATTATTAGGATTATTATGGAGGAGGGAGTAAGGAGGATGAGGAATTATTATTATTATTATTAGTATTATTATTATTAGTATTATTATTATTAGGATTATTATTATTATTATTATTATTATTAGTATTATTATTATTATTAGTATTCTTATTATTATTATTATTATTATTATTATTATTATTAGTATTATTATTCTTATTATTATTATTATTATTAGTATTATTATTATTATTATTTTATTATTATTATTACTATTATTATTATTATGATTATTATTATTATTATTAGGATTATTATTATTATTAATTATTATTATTAAGTTAAAGTGGAACCTCACCGAAAAAGCAACCATCATCAATCCAGATGCATGGAAAACATCTTCATTTCTACATCATCCATCCATCCACCTACCCATTCATCCATCCCATCAACTATCCCTTCATCCAACCATCCATTCATCATCCATACATCTATCCATTCATCCAACCATCCATCCATTCATCATCCATCTCTACAGACATCCATCCAGCTATCCACCCATCCATTCATCGATTCATCCATCATTCATTCATTCATTCAGTCTTTCTGATCATCCGTTGACATAGAAATATTTTTCCAGGATTGTACCCAGAAGCGCAGTTCCACTATTAACCACTGAAATTCCAACGTTACCTTGGTTGTGCTGTGCACATTCAATGAACAATAAGCATATAAATGAATGCACCATTCACGAAAATCGAATAAAATGAATTTACTTTTAATTCTTGTTTGAATTCAATCATTAATTAATTGAATTAATAATTCAATCATTCATTCATTCACTCACTCACTCATTCACCCATCCATTCAGTCGCCCATCTACCCATAAAAATAAATAAATATCAGTAAATAATAATAAAAGTAAATAAATATAATTAAATAATAATAAAAGTAAATAAATATCTTTTCTTGTCAAACCATCCTCCGAAGGTATTCAGTTCGGATTCGTACATCGCCTTCAACATTGTTCGTACCTTCAGTGCACTTTTATTGTCGTCATCTTCATCGTCATCGACATCGTCATCATCATCATCATCATCATCATCATCATCATCATCATCATCATCATCATCATCATCATCATCGTCGTCGTCGTCATCATCATCATCCATCATCATCATCATCATCATCATCATCATCATCATCATCATCATCATCAGCATCATCATCATCATCATCATCATCATCATCATCATCATCATCATCATCATCATCATCATCATCATCATCATCATCATCATCATCATCATCATCATCATCATCATCATCATCATCATCATCATCGTCGTCGTCGTCTTCGTCGTCGTCTCACTAGCTCGAGAATCTTGTGGCATCACTCCAACTTCAATCACTTAACCAATCAATCAATCAATCAATCTGACCAATTAGAAAAGATCGTGATGATTCACAGTAGTATGACGTCATCGTCAATTGACAGCCAATGAGAAGATGATTAAGGAATCACGTTGGCAAGGTGGCAGGCCAATCAAAATAATTGTTTTACCTTTACTCGGTTTAATTAATTAAAAGTATACTCTTGCATAACTGTGATGACGATGACAATGATGACTACGACGATGACGGTGATGATGATCATGATCTAGAAGAGATAGCAGCGAGCAAAGAAGGCAGCAGGAATAATGTAAACATTCCAACGTAGCCGCACTGACGTCATTGGAGCAATCATCATCATCATCATCATCATCATCATCATCGGTATCATCATCGTTGCCAGCATCATAATCATCATCATTTTGAAGGCCATCATTGTCAAAATCATCATCGTCGTCATCGCAATAATTTACTTAAAATCATCTACTCAACCATCACCAACATCATCATTATCATGACCATTAACGTCGTCATCATCATCATCTTAATCACCATCATTGTCGTCGTCGTCGTCGTCATCATTAATATCCAGTAATTTCCATGCAGCATTGAAAAATCAATGCGACCAAAGCCGATAACAATTTGCCTGGTAAGGATCCATTACCATGCACCAACTACGTTGAACGTAACCATAATCATTGCCGTCGTCATCATCATCATCATCACCAACGCCATCGTCATCATCGCCAACCTCATAATCATCATCGTCGTCATCATCATCATCATCATCATCATCATCATCAACGTCATCATCATCACCGCCAAGTTCATAGCCATCATCATCATAATCATCATCGTACAGCTCACGCAACTCCATACCTTCCAGATGAGTAATACATTCCTATCAACCATTACGTACAAACAATCATTAATTTCTTCAACAGTCCATAAGCCGATCCATCCATCCTCTCATATAATCCTTACAATCCATCAATCCACCCATCCATCCACCCATACACCAATCCATCCATCCATCCATCCATCCATCCATCCATTCATCCATCCACCCATCCATTCATTCATCCATCCATCTACCCATACACCAATCCACCCATCCACCACTCATCAACTCATCCATCCATCCATCCATCCATCCATCCATCCATCCATCCATCCATCCGTCCGTCCGTCCGTCCATCCATCCATCCATCCATCCATCCATCCATCCATCCGTCCGTCCGTCCGTCCATCCGTCCATCCATCCATCCATCCATCCATCCATCCATCCATCCATCCATCCATCCATCCATCCATCCATCCATCCATCCATCCATCCATCCATCCATCCATCCATCCATCCATCCATCCATCCATCCATCCATCCATCCATCCATCCATCCTAAAAATCGCAGCTCTCAAGGGAGTGCGTGGTAGAATCTGACCAAGAATGTATTTTTAGAAACTCCGGTCTAAAAATAACTCTTGCGTCCTTGAACTACATCGAGGCTGTGCGTGGAAATGCGTGCAACAGCAACAACATTGGAGGTGCTGGATGGTGATGACGATGATGATGATGATGACGCAGACGATTTGAGGCCCAATTATAATTATCGCGATTATTATGTCACATATAACTCAATATAAATATTATATTCGTCTCATCAATGTCTGCTTCTTATTTCATAATCATCATCACAATCATCATCAACAACATCATCATAATCATCAGCAACAACAACAATATCATAATCATCATAATCATCATCACAATCATCAACATCATCATCAGCAGCATCATCATTATTTCCACTGGATTGCCTCATCAATCGCTTGAATCCTTTTAATTCATTCATGAACGTTCAACCACGCAACATCATTAAAAGAACTCCATCTGGATTCATTCATCCACCACTTCGATCCATCCATCCATCATTTCATCCATCTTTCCATCAAACGCCAACATCCCATCGTCGTCGTCGTCGTCATCGTTAATAACCTTTTCTCGTCATATTTGGAATGCTCTTCGTCATTCTTATTGCGTAACTGCTTAATTTAGATAATTCAGTGACTAATTAACTTATCCATCCCTCCAATCATTCAATTAACTATCCATCCATCCATCCATCGTCTAATTCATCAATTCATTCATTCATTTATCCATTCATTCATCTTCTAATCCATCCATCCATCTATCCTCTAATCCATCCATTCATTCATCCATCCATCCATCCATCGTCTAATTCATCCATTCATTCATTCATTTATCCATTTATTCATTCATTTATCCATTCATTCATTCATTTATCCATTCATTCATCTTCTAATCCATCCATCCATCTATCCTCTAATCCATCCATTCATTCATCCATCCTTCCATCCATTCATTCATCCATCCATCCATCCATCCATCCATCGTCTAATTCATCCATTCATTCATTCATCTATCCATTCATTCCAGAACTCCAAGCAGCCGTCCGAAAGATCGAGACGCAGCTCTGACGTCACGCAGACGTTCCCATAGCAACGATGGAAGCATCAATGAGTGACGTAAAAAGGTGGGCGGAGCTTCCCCATGGCATTGACCTTCTGCTGGACATCAGCTGAACGAGCCATCATCGTCGTCATCATCATCATCATAACCACCATCATCATCGTCATCATCATTGTCATCATCATCATCATCATCGTCGTCATCATCATCGTCGTCGTCGTCACAACCTTTTCTTCATTGCCGCGATTATCTCCTTCCATTCCATCCATCCATGACGACGACTACGATGGAAATGATAATGATAACGATGATTATGATGATGATTGTTTTCAATTTCAAGCATTTAATTGCACATTAATTGGATTACTTAATCAATGGATGGATTGACGGATGGAAAGAGAGATTGATAAATGGATGAATATATGAATGATGAATTTATAAACAGGTGGATGAATTTTTATTTTGAATATAGCTGTTGGTCCAGATGAGTAATATATTTTTTGTGGCACATTAACGATGATGACGATGATGCTGTTGAACTATTAGTGATGTATTTTTCAGTTTTAAAAGAAAAAAATTATTTTTTTACATAATTTTTACATTTAACCCAATCACGTTGGATATTAGCTTCTCGAATGAAATTCGTGGAAAGATGAACACGATGTTAATAAAATGATGATGATGATGACGACGATGGTGATGATGATGACGATGACGATGATGATGCTGACTTCAGGATGATGACGTCATCATGATGATTTATATTATTTATATTTTAGTATATTATTAATTTATAATATTGTTTATATTTTATAATATTTATAACATTAGTACGTTAGCTTTGTTGACATATTAAAACAAATTAATATTTTAAACTATTTAAATTGAACATTATTTGGTATATTTTTTTCGAAATCAGCAAATAATTACAAGAAATACGGATAAAACTTAAACAATTATTGACCAATTCTTGTTAAAAAAAAAAATCAATTCGCAACAACACAAAAAATAACAACAACAACATCAATAATGAAGCATCCAGAATGAGCAATAACATTTAAACCGACCACAACAACAACAATAACAACAACAACAGCAGTAACAAACAACAACAACATCATCATCATCATCATCATCATCATCATCATCATCATCATCATCATCATCATCATCATCAACAACAACATCATCATCATCAACAACAACGACACTGTCAGATACGACTAAAACTATAACAACTCACCTTTAGTCTTCCTTCTTCCACAAAACCCGTATCCTTTGCAGGGATGTTATTTATCCAAACCAGATATCAATTTATTTACTGTTTTGTTTATTTATCTGTTTTCAAGATTATTCATTTCTTTTAATTGTAAAAATCAACCACCACAGATTCTCGGCAATTTACGTTACAGCTTTCAGGAATCAACAATGGATCTTGTAATGAAGTCAGTACTTTCTACTTTTGAGTAAGTAAACAGGGTGTTACTTGTTACCAGCTACTCTGTAACTTGTTACTAGTTACTCATTACTTGTAACTCGTTACTCTGGACAATCGATCATCAATAATTCTCCGTTGTCGTAATTTTCAAAGAAATCGAATACGAACGCAATCCGTCAGCGACAACAACTTTGCTCAGACTTGACGCTCGCAAGACATTACAAAGTAGTACAGCGTTGTAAAGTACACTTTCATCGCTGAGTACAGAGTACGCAGTACTCGGTGCGATGGAAATTATGAATGGGAGTGTAAACAAGACTATCGGGTATGCAGGGTCCACTGGGCTCATATCAGTTGATGCAGGAATAAAGAGTGGGTGGAAGAGAGGGCGAAATTGAAGATGGAGAGATGGGTGAATGGATGGATGGATGAATGGATGGATGGATGGATGGATGGATGGATGGATGGATGGATGGATGGATGGATAGATGGATGGATGGATGGATGGAAGCAAAGTAATTAATTTAAGACATTAGTTAGGCATTTAATAAATAAATAAATGATGCAATAATTTCGAAAAGTTATTCTTCACTTTTCAAATTTTAAATCTTTGTGACCAATTTAGAAAATAAAACATTTGAATAAAGAAGATTAATTTTAATTTGTTCATGCTATTTTTTCTTAGTATAGACATTAATATTTTTAGAGGATCTTATTAAGAATATTAAGACGATGATTCTGATGATAATTTAAAAACTGGAGTTTAAATTAAAAACTCAATAATTATCACAATCCTCGTCGTCTTGATTAATAAAGGCAATGATTTTTAGCGATTTAATCATAGAGCGCCATCTGAGGTACAAAGTAAAAATGTAAAAATTGTGTAATAGCGTCTGCCATTTATTTTAAAATCATAAACGATGATCAAAAAAGTACATATTACAGCAATTGTTATTATAAAAAAGCAGTTTTAAGCATTTTAAAATAATTAACAACGTCTTAAATAATTTTTAATATTCTTACCACCTATAAATATTTTATAATATTATTATTATTTTAATATAACACCCTTGCATGATAAAAAAAGTTGAACATCGATAAACCACTGAACACTACACGCAACAAAAAAATAAACAATTTATTACAACAAAGATGTTGGCAAATAAATTAAGGTGGCCATACCATACCCCCACCATAATCATCTGCAACACCATCTAGTTTTTCACCGACCACCTTCACCGTAACCAGGACAATTTAATCGTTCAGCATCTTCCTATTACCATCCTGTCACCATTTCCATCATATACACTTCGCTCCATCATCTCTTGCACTGTTATCTTGGAATTTGTTTTCTCCATCATCTTCATCATCATCATCATATTTCCGTTCATCACAGACATGATCTTCACCAACGCTTTCAGATTCTCAGACATCTCGGACATCGTCATCGCCATCGTCTTTACGTCGTCATCATGTCGAGCTTCGTAATTTTTATCACCATCCTCCTCATCCTCATCATCATCATCGAATTTATCACCATCCTCCTCATCCTCATCATCGAATTTATCACCATCCTCCTCATCATCATCATCGAATTTATCATCATCTTCGTCTTTTACTTTGACATCCACGTCTTCATCATCGAATGCGTAAGTCCTCCAATATACAGACGTTGGCACAGAGTTCAAAAGCGTCCTTGTATCAACATCGTTGTCATCATTTCCGCCTTCATCATCGCCTACGCTTTTATCGTCACTGTTTTCTCTATCATCACCACCTACACTGTCAACTTCATCACCATCATTATCATCTACTTCAACATCATCATCATTTTCAAGATCTAATTCACCATCGTCATCATTATCTTTTCCTTTATCACCATCTTCATCTTGTATTTTTTCATCGTCATCTTCACCATCGAATGCATAAGTCCTCCAATATACAGATGTTGGCAAAGAGCTCAAAAACGTTCTTATATCAACATCATTGACATCATCTCCGCCTTCATCATCGACAACGCTTTTATCATCAGTGTCATCCTCTTCATCATCATCACCTTCTTCATCAGTATCACCATCGCCAACGCTTTTATCATCAGTGTCATCCTCTTCATCATCATCACCTTCTTCATCAGTATCACCATCGCCAACGCTTTTATCATCACCGTCTTCTCTATCATCACCATTTACACTGTCAACATCATCATCATTATCCTCTTCATCATCATCACCTTCTTCATCAGCATCATCATCGCCAACGCTTTCATCATCACTGTCTTCTCTATCATCACCATTTACACTGTCAACATCATCATCATCATCATTATCATCTTCATCATCATCTTTTTCAGAATCATCATTTTCTTTAACATCATCATCGTCATCATCACCTTCACCATTATCCTCATCATCATCATCATCATCTCCTTTACCGCCATCTTCGATGTTATCTTCATCGCCTTCCTCGCCATCATCATCATTATCTTTTCCTTTATCATCATCTTCATCTTGTATTTTCTCAGCATTTTCATCTTCACCATCGAATGGATAAGTCCTCCAATACACAGAGGTTGGAACAGAGTTCAAAATAGTTCCTGTATCAACATCATTGACATCATCGCCAAAGTTTTTATCATCAGTGTTTTCTCTGTCGGCACCATCTATACTGCCAACATCATCATCATCACTATCCTCTTCCTCACCATCATCATCTTCTTCAACATCATCACCTTCTTTATCGCCAACGCTTTTATCATCAGTGTCATCCTCTTCATCATCATCACCTTCTTCATCAGTATCACCATCGCCACGCTTTTATCATCACCGTCTTCTCTATCATCACCATTTACACTGTCAACATCATCATCATTATCCTCTTCATCATCATCACCTTCTTCATCAGCATCATCATCGCCAACGCTTTCATCATCACTGTCTTCTCTATCATCACCATTTACACTGTCAACATCATCATCATCATCATTATCATCTTCATCATCATCTTTTTCAGAATCATCATTTTCTTTAACATCATCATCGTCATCATCACCTTCACCATTATCCTCATCATCATCATCATCATCTCCTTTACCGCCATCTTCGATGTTATCTTCATCGCCTTCCTCGCCATCATCATCATTATCTTTTCCTTTATCATCATCTTCATCTTGTATTTTCTCAGCATTTTCATCTTCACCATCGAATGGATAAGTCCTCCAATACACAGAGGTTGGAACAGAGTTCAAAATAGTTCCTGTATCAACATCATTGACATCATCGCCAAAGTTTTTATCATCAGTGTTTTCTCTGTCGGCACCATCTATACTGCCAACATCATCATCATCACTATCCTCTTCCTCACCATCATCATCTTCTTCAACATCATCACCTTCTTTATCGCCAACGCTTTTATCATCACCTTCTTCTCTATCACCACCATCCACACTATCACCATCATCATAACTATCTTCTTCATCATGATCATCTTCATCATCATCTTTTTCATCATCATCTTCTTCAGTATCACAGTCTTCATCATCGTCATCATTACCAACCCCCTTTCCATCATCCTCAATGTCGTTTTCATTTTCACCATCTCCTTTACCGTCGTCATCATTATCTTTTCCTTTATCACCATCTTCATCTTGTATTTTTTCGCCATCATCTTCACCATCGAATGCGTAAGTCCTCCAATATACAGAGGTTGGAACAGAGTTCAAAATAGTTCTAGTATCAACATCATTGACATCATCTCCGCCTTCATCATCGCCAACGCTTTTATCGTCACTGTCTTCTCTATCATCACCATCTACACTCTCAACATCATCATCATCATTATCCTCTTCATTATCATCAGTGTCATCATCATCTTCAACATCATCATCGTCTTCATCACCATCACCTTCTCCATCATCGTCATCATTATCATCTCCTTTTCCATCATCTTCAATGTCATCTTCATTTTCACCAACTCTCTCACCATTGTCATCATTATATTGTCCTTTATCATCATCTTCATCTTGTATTTTGTCAGCATCTTCATCTTCACCATCGAATGGATAAGTCCTCCAATACACAGAGGTTGGAACAGAGTTCAAAATAGATCTTGTATCAACATCATTGACATCATCGCCAATGATTTTATCATCAGTGTCTTCTATGTCATCACCATCTATACTACCAACATCATCATCATCACTATCCTCTTCATCATCATCATCTTCTTCTTCATCATCATCACTATCCTTTTCATTATCATCTTCTTCTGCATCATCATCATCACTATTCTTTTCATCATCATCATCTTCTTCATCATCATCATCACTATTCTTTTCATTATCATCTTCTTCTTCATCATCATCACTATTCTCTTCATCATCATCACTATTACCATCACTGCCTTCATCAGCATCATCATCATCACTATTACCATCACTGCCTTCATCAGTATCTTTTATGTCATCTCCTATTCTGTCATCATCTTCATCATCATCATCATCACTATCCTCTTCATCATCATCATTATTCTTTTCATTATCATCTTCTTCTTCATCATCATCATTATTCTTTTCATCATCATCACTATTCTCTTCATCATCCTCACTATTACCATCACTGCCTTCATCTTTATCTTTTATGTCATCTCCTATTCTGTCATCACCTTCACCATCATCTTTTCCTTCAACGTCATCTCCGCTTTCATCATCATCATCTTCACTATTATCATTACTGTCTTCGTCACCATCTTTTTTGTGAATATCATCCTCTTTTCTGTCATAGTCGCCATCATCATCATTGTCCCCGTGACTATCATCAACAACTCCATCCTTTCCTACATCTACTTTTACATCACCTTCCACATCATCATATCCGCTTTCATCATCATCATCATCTTCACTATTATCATCACTGTCTTCGTCACCATCGCTTTTGTGAACATCATCTCCTTTTCTGTCATCTTCATTTATTGATGTCATGTCATTTGTTGATTCAATGTCAGTTTCTTCGGAATTTGGTGTAGTCTAACAATTATTAATTATTTGTTATTAATCATTATTTAAATATATATATATATATATATATGCAAAAACCCTATTAATATTCATAAAGTTCAATTTCATTGCTTATAAATTACAATCACATCGCATAGCATATTATAAAATGTATATGAAACTATGGCATGTTGCTGAACACGATAATACACTGTATATATAATTATGATTGTACATAATAATGCTTTTACATAATTATATTATTCGTATAATTTCAGAATACAAACCTCTGGTCTACTGTTCGAAGCAACTTCTATTAATTCCTCCACCAATTCTTTGACGGCTTGAAAATGTTCATTACCTTTTCGTGATAATAAATAAAAGATTTGAAAATTTATTAAATAAGCAAACACAGCAGTTTATAACAAAGCACAATACTTACCATCTTCACTGCTCGCGTTTTCTGACATTTCTGATGATTAATTTGAAATACTGGAATATTTTAATAGTTTTAATCGATATTACAAAGCAATAAATCAACTGAAATATAAGATGCAGGCAAAAGCTCGATTTAGCTCTTGTATGCCATTTGACAACATGTGACAACCACTTTGAATAATCAAAGACTATGAATCACCGTCATTAATAAATTTATACTATTATATTTTTCAATAATAATAAAAGCAATAAATTTACAACGGACTATAATCAAATAAATAAATAAATAAATAAAGCAATAAAATTTAAATTTCTTCGCATAAGATTTTTTTTTAATATTACAAGTCATATTTAAAACGTTTCAATAATAAGGATTGATAATACTATATATATAATGTAATAGTGTAACCTGGCTCTACTGGAGACGATTTCAAGCTTCTACTTTTGCCAAAAGTTTTGGCAACTTCGACCATTTCAAGAAACTTATGATACCGAACAAATCAAAATCTCAGAACTAGAGTAGCTCGCATCCAACAAATAAGTCTACAAGTTCATATTTAATTAACTAATTGAAACTGCGCATTAGTACATCACACCTTCCAAGATGGGTGGGCAGCTCGCCTCGCCTCTAGCACCTAACCCAAGCCTCAAAAATTGCTCATGAAATTACAATTTATAACCAATGATCATGATTCTCTCCAATGCCATGAATTGCTGAATCCCTTCAAAAAATTTCACGTAATTTAAAGACCACCCTCTAATTACCATTGATATGCCACCCACGAAGTACTAATTATAGGTCGACTTATAATGGTCTATAAAACATTTTGCTTTAAGGAACTTATTGTTCTTTTTGATCATTATTGACAAAATTCATGAAATTGCTATTAATAATCTCAATATTAAGTGGTAATTATTTATCAGATTTTGTAAGATAACGTAGATAATTATTAATTTCAATTAACTCAAGAAAAATTTTGTAAGCAAGATCTTTCAAGTCCACGGGCCCATGGTCATAAAACAGTCTAGCGTCACAACCGGGGTCTATGAGTCATTCAGTCTGTTCAAGGTCAACTTCAAAACTCAATTCTTCTTGCAATGACTAAATCGATTTATTATTAACCATAGTAAAAATTGTATTTTGTTGTTTTCAAACATTCGCTAGATGGCCGTAAAACTTTTTAATTTATTCGGTAGGGCGACTCCTAGTGAATGGAGAGTATAAATGTGTTATTATTACTATATTATTTTTTAGATATTAAATATAATTATTAATATAAATATAATTAAACCAAATTTAAAATTTCTACATTTTAGAAATAAATAATTTTCCAACAATAATAATATGTTTATTTTCATAGTTAATCATTATATAAAATTACTCCTCCAACTAAAACCCATGCAAAGCACCGGATGAACCAAAAATACAGGATGAGTTTTTATTGATTCATCCATGCAACTTCACTGATGACTGACTCCTAAGGATCTCAAAAACCAACCAATAATTCAGTTATGACTTTCCATATCTTAAACATTTTTATTATTATTATTATTATTATCATTATTGTTATTATTATTATTATTATTATTATTATTATTATTATTATTATTATTATTATTATTATTATTATTATTATTATAATTATTATTATTATTATTATTACTATTACTATTATTATTTATGATTATTTATGATTATATGATTGAGTTAATGCTGTTATGTCGAATCTGATTCCGTGGTCGATGTCTTCACGAAGAGCGACAAGCTTCTACGGCGACAGTGGTTGTTCCTGCCAGATTCGCAGATTTTGAGTTGCTGGTTTAGTAGAGAAGTTTTTGTGCGAGCGTTTTTTGGTTCCGAATTTTCAAGGGCGGTTGTTGCGGTTACATTGTCGCTATGGTGACGGAACTGGTGGTGGCGCAATTACGAGGGGACAATTACAAGCCCCGGTAATCTTACAAATTCGTCATCAATCTTATGCGCCTATAATTACAGATCTTATCGCGTGACCGCCATCATTGATGATGAAACAACAACAACAATAATAATACAACAATAGCGTGATAATTTGAGCAACATTCTATACCATTTCCACATCTCCAACATCATCATCACCATCGTCATCATAATCATGATGCCCATCGTCACGGACAGTGAAGGACATTACAGACAGTCTGACAGCACCAAGCGTGTCGAATTTTTTTCCAGATTTTTGTTTCCCATTTTCTCTGATGTTTTATTCAGCATGCCTGCAAGTCTTTCTAACTATGCCTGCGAGGCGTGCTACTGATTCAAGCAATTCAGACAACGATAGTAACAACAACGACGACAAACGACACTGCAACAACAGTGCAGACAACGACAAGCATTGAAGCAACAACAACAATAAAACAATAACAATGATAACAATAGCAACAACAACGAACATTGCAACAGCAACGCAAACAACGACAAGCTTTGATACAACAATAACAACAACGACAACAACGACGACAACAAAAAAGCCTTCCTCCATTGTGAGTCTGGCATTGGCGAAGATGGAAAGAACGATTGAATGTTCCCAGTGGATGAATAAAGCCCTTTCATTCCTACTTCCCCTTACACAAAGAATTCCACGCGCTCCAGGGAAGATGATGATGACGATGACGATGACGACGATGATGACGATAGCGATGATGATGATGTTGATAACAGTGATAAATGATGGTGATGATAATAGCGATGATGATGATGACGACCATCATGACGATGATTATGATTATATCGTTTTACAGGCAGGTTATTAGTCTAGGAGAAGTTGAAATGACTGTTACATTGCCTACTTAATCATTATTATTACGCTATTATCTGACAGCATCATCATCATCACCATCTTTATCAACATTTCTATCATCACCATCACTATCCCCACCACCATCATCATCAAAATCAACTTATTCGTTATCTTCAAATTACATGATAATAATTCAATAGCATTGTCATCGTTATCATCACCGCTGCACTCTATCACTTTCACTCTCTCTTCGATGATTATCTCTCTCCAATTTAATTCTTATCAATTCCATTTCCTTCCCTTCTTACATTTTTTCCATTAAACCCTCAACTCAACTCCACATCTCTCCAGGTTCGTTTGCCTCAATTTTTCAACCATTTATTCATTCACCCATCATTCAGTCTGCTCGACAAAAGAGGTGCTCTCACTTATCCACTATCCATCCAATCCATACTTCCATCCATCCATCCAATCCATACTTCCATCCATCCATCCAATCCATACTTCCATCCATCCATCCAATCCATACTTCCATCCATCCATCCAATCCATACTTCCATCCATCCATCCAATCCATACTTCCATCCATCCATGAAATCCATACTTCCATCCATCCATCCAATCCATACTTCCATCCATCCATCCAATCCATACTTCCATCCATCCATACAATCCATACTTCCATCCATCCATCCAATCCATACTTCCATCCATCCATCCATCCATCCATCCATACTTCCATCCATCCATGAAATCCATACTTCCATCCATCCATCCAATCCATACTTCCATCCATCCATACAATCCATACTTCCATCCATCCATCCAATCCATACTTCCATCCATCCATCCAATCCATACTTCCATCCACCCATCCAATCCATCCATCCAATCCATAATTCCATCCAATCATTTGAATGCTAATAAATTCACCATTCATCTCTGACGTCATTCTCCTCGATGGTGACGTCATCACAGTTGGCAGCTGAGTGGAATTCGACATTCGACCGGAATAACGTATGGATTGAATGGTGAATGAGCAGTTAGATGGATGGATGGATGGATGGATGGATGGATGGATAACAACATTAATGAAAGGATGGATAACAGAATCAATTAATGGATGGATGAATGGATGGGTGAATTGATGGATGAATGGATGGATGAATAACAGAATCAATGAATGAAGGGATGGATGGATGGCCTAACCGACAATCGGACTGATTGAAGACTGGAATGATAAATGACGCTGATGACGCAACGATGACGTCATCACCGGACGATAGTGGCTGGTATGAAAGGAGAGAGGTTGAGGAAGCGGAGGAAGAGGAGGGGGTCACAGATGATGGATGCTGAAGGGTCCATGGGAAAGTCCAAAGTTTTGTTTTTTGTCGAAATGTCAAAAAAGATGCCTCCACTCTTTGTACTCGCTTTGTTCGCATGAGGACGACGATGACGTAAGCGATGATGATGATGATGATGATGATGATGATGATGATGATGAGGATGATGATGATGATGATGATGATGATGATGATGATGACGATGACGATGACGATGACGATGATGATGATGATGATGATGATGATTGATGATGATGATGATGATGATGATGATGATGAATGATGATGATGATGACGACGATGATGGTGATGATGATTGTTATTATAACTACATAATGTAATAGCTTTGTGTATTGAACTTTACCGTGTTATCATAATCATCATCGACAATTTTACATAACATTAGGCAACAAGATCGTTCTTGGATAAGTGCTCGTGTTCAAATGTCGTGTTGTGTGTCCGTGCATATCTTTCGCCATAATTAAAATCATTCCTGAGTAACCCCATTTAATGATTTTTATTCAGAACTTAGCAGAATTACACCGTGACACGTAACCATGAACCTGACAGTATGAGGTGAGGTCAGCCAGGTTAACCCAAATGCTTCAGTTATTACTATACCATCAACCCATTCACCATTCCTTCCATTCATCCACTCAGACATCCAATCGTCCATCCATTCATCGGTCCTTCCTTTCATCCATCCATCTATCCATCCATCCATCCATCTATCCATCCATTCACCTATCCCTCCATCCATCTATCCATCCATCCATCCACTCATTCATCCATCCATCCATCCATCCATCCATCCATCCATCCATCCATCTATCCATCCATCCATCCATCCATCCGTCCACCCATCCACCCATCCATTCATGCTCTCATGTACCCACCGGTCAATCCACCTTCGAAGCATTTTGAATGTCAAATAAGATTTCCTCTCCGAAATTCTTTTCCAAAAACTCATGTTTCTTACAAATTCCAGGCGTCAAACCAACTCCATGTTTTCCAGTTGGCCTCAAGGCGTTCGATGTTTCTGGAAGTTTTAAAAACTTTTTTTTTTTGAATTTTTGTTTTTTTTTAGTTTAAAAATGGAAAGAGGTAAATAGAAAGGGAATCATAAATAAAAGTCTCTTGTTTATGCGGCCCATGCGTTCGCTGCTGTGATTGCCTTGCGCGCCCCTCCTAAAATGAGGTCTGTGGTCAGATGCCCCTCTAAGGTCATTCATTCATTCATTCATTCATTCATTCATTCATTCATTCATTCATTCATTCATTCATTCATTCATTCATTCATTCATCCATCCATTCACTCATTCATTCATTCATTCATTCATTCATTCATTCATTCATTCATCATTCATTCATTCATTCATTCATTCATCATTCATTCATTCATTCATTCATTCATTCATTCATTCATTCATTCAATTCATTCATTCATTCATTCATTCATTCATTATTCATTCATTCATTCATTCATTCATTCATTCATTCATTCATTCATTCATTCATTCATTCATTCATTCATTCATTCATTCATTCATTCATTCATTCATTCATTCATTCATTCATTCATTCATTCATTCATTCATTCATTCATTCATTCATTCATTCATTCATCCATCTGTCCATGCATGGTTTATAATTACAATAAATTAATATTAAATAATTCAACTCTAGCATTAATTTTTTATTGGGCTCATTCAGCAACCAGCTAATAATAGCATCGAATAAGTTAATTAAATTCAAATTGGCCGTTTTAAAATTCCCATTAAGAAAATGTATCGACCTTTTTTGAAAGTATAATTCCATTTTTATCTCACTTCATGTGGCACGTGACCCATGGAGTTATGGTGATCATCATCATCATCACCATCATCATCACTAAACTCGTCGTCATCACCATCATCATCATCATCGTCAATATTATCATCATAATCATCATCATCATCGTCAATATTATCATCATAATCATCATCATCAT
>JAJTWR010000257.1:857500-865000 GCA_021613335.1 Whitmania pigra | reverse complement strand
CAGACTGAAAATGGATGGAAAGAAAATGGAAATTAATGCCAATGAGGTTCTCCGGGAGGAATGATGCTGAGAATGATCACAATCACTATCATCACAATTTTCATAATCATCAGCAGCAGTAGCATCGCCATCACTATTATTATCATCATCATCTCCACTTTCGCCGCTGTCTCGTTGTCGCTGTTGTCGCTATTGTCGCTGTTGTCGCTGTCGTCGCTGTTGTCGCTGTTGTCGCTGTTGTCGCTGTCGTCGCTGTTGTCGCTGTTGTCGCTGTTGTCGCTGTCGTCGCTGTTGTCGTTGTCGTCGCTGTTGTCGCTGTCGTCGCTGTTGTCGCTGTTGTCGCTGTCGTCGTCGTTGTCGTCGCTGTTGTCGTCGTGTCTTTCATGTCTAATTGATTGTTGTTTACTCGGGGGTGCGGTTAATGATCTCCTTCACTTGGAGAGTGTTTGCCGAAGGAAGGAAGGAGTAATGATGGATGAAAGTGGTGTCGATCGAACGTTTATAAGTGCATTCACTCATGCATTAATGCACTGGTGAATTCATTCATGATTGGATTCGTTAACTCATTTACTACCTGATTAGTAATTCAATAAGTCATTGATTAATTATTTCATTAATAGATTCAATCAATCATTCATTAATTCATTAATTCATTCCCTACTTGATGAGTAATTCAGTTTTGCTAATATTTTGTTAATTACAATAACAAGTTCGCTAATTCAATTATTACAATAGATGATATCCCAGTATGACTCATTGATGAATAATTTGCAATAGTAATAATAACACTTTTTAATATCTTGCCATGATGAATTTATTGATTCATCAGTTTAGTATTCTTTCATTAATTCACCGAATCATTCATGCTATCCGATGCTTGATCACTCATTCATTCATTCTCTAGGTCCTACATTTATTCATTCATCTCTCCATTGGATCATCTCCTGTGGAGCCTAATAACAATTTATATTCATCCATCAAGGACCACTATTAGTCCCTCTAACATCCATTCATCCTTACTTCTATCCTTCCATCCATCTATCCATCCTTCCATCCTTTCTTCCATCCATCCATCCTTCCATCCATCCTTCCATCCATCCTTCCATCCATCCTTCTATCCATCCTTCCATCCATCCTTCCATCCATCCTTCCATCCATCCTTCCATCCATCCTTCCTCCATCCTTCCATCCATCCTTCCATCCATCCTTCCATCCATCCTTCCATCCTTCCTTCCATCCATCCATCCATCCATCCATCCATCCATCCATCCATCCATCCTTCCATCCATCCTTCCATCCATCCTTCCATCCATCCTTCCATCCATCCTTCCATCCATCCTTCCATCCATCCATCCATCCTTCCATCCATCCATCCGTCCATAAGCTCATTCCAGATTTCATGCAAGCTACATCCCGTTAAACTCATTCAGTAATGCATCAATTCATTCACCCAAGCGATGCATGGACTGCGTGCACGTCTCCGTCCAATCACCGTGCACTCATTTTCATTCCAGCTCGGCTCCAGGAGTGTCGGGTGCGTTCAATCCTGATCCCCAAGGGAAACTCGACCGCACAGGCTTGTTTATGTTAATGAGCTTTATGTTAATGAAGCTTGTCACGCTGTGTGGGTGGGTTTAGGGGAGAGAATGGACGGGTGGTCCACTGTTTTAGAATTTCAATGTGAATTGGTTGAAACAATTCTGTGGCTGTAACGCATCAATTCATTAATTCAACCATCATCGTCGTCGTCGCCGTCGTCATCATCATCATCATCATCAACAACAACAACCATCATCATCATTATCGCCATCGGCTTCACCGCTATTACATTCAATATTCATGCCGTCGGGAAATGAATTGAACTACATCAATGCATCTTGTAAACGGAATGCATTGTATTTTCTACATGAATGTGGACAAAAGGATGGATGCATGGATGAATGGATGGATGAATGGCCGGATGGATGGATGGATGTATGGATGAATGAATGGCCGGATGGATGGATGGATGGATGGATGGATGGATGGATGGATGTATGGATGAATGAATGGCCGGATGGATGGATGGATGGATGGATGGATGGATGGATGGATGTATGGATGAATGAATGGCCGGATGGCTGGATGGATGGATGGATGGATGGATGGATGGATGGATGGATGGATGGATGGATGGATGGATGGAATGGATGGATGGATGGATGGATGGATGATGGATGGATGGATGGATGGATGGATGGCTGGATGGATGGATGGATGGATGGATGGATGGATGATGGATGGATGGATGGATGGATGGATGTGGATGGATGGATGGATGGATGGATGGATGATGGATGGAGGATGGATGGATGGATGGATGGCTGGATGGATGGATGGATGATGGATGGATGGATGGATGGATGGATGGATGGATGGATGGATGGATGGATGGATGGATGGATGGATGGATGAATGGAAGATAGCACCGCCTCATCCATGATGGATGGACGGAATGAATAATTTCATGGAAGAGCAACATCAGTCATCGTTTGGTGCTTGAAAATTTTTCCATGTTCCAGTATTTCTCATCCGGCCTTTCTGTCTCGGGACTGACTCATTAGCGATTGATTGATGAGTCAATCGGTTGATTGAATGTCCACGAATCTCTTGATTGATTTCACGCACTGCTTGATTGATTGATGCTTGAGATGATCGAGGGAGGGATGGAAGGAAATGGGAATGAAAGAATGAATCCAAAGTAAAACAAAAAATATGAGATTCGTTATGATGATGGAACTTAGGGAATTGGTGGATTGAGCAATAGAGAGATAAATCGATGTCTGTGACGATGACGATGATGATTACGATGTCGATGACGCCGAGAGTGATGATGATGATGATGATGACGATGTTGCTGTATAATTTGATGCTTCTGTATCTCGTCAATCTCCCATCATTTTGTCAAAAATTATGAGAAGTTGATGACGACGAAAGCTCTGTTGTTGACCGGACCAAGGTCCGATCCTTGTTAAAATAACGATGATGATAATGATGATGGTGGTGATGATGATGACAATGATGATGACGGCGATGATGGTGGTGGTGGTGGTGATGATGACAATGATGATGACAATGATGATGATGTTGATGATGATGATGACGATGATGATGATGATGACGATGATGACGGTGATGACGTATTAGAAATGGCGATGGACTTCATGACGTGTTTGTTCACTCAATAATCGCTGCGTGTTTAATCATAAACAGATTGAATGGCCGATGAATGAATGAATGATAGATTCTGACAGACCTTGCAATGAAGTACTGCTGAATGCCCAAGTACAAGTGTAAGAACATGATTTGTACTTGAGTACTACTCGAGTGTATTAATTTCAGTACTTGAATTTAAGATGTATCATCATTATCATCATCATCATCACCTCAAGCATCATCATCCTTACCAAAAGCGTCTGGCATAGACGTGTACCGTGTGACGTTGTGGCAGTGTGACGAATGCTGATATTAATGTCGGTTGTCATGGTGATGCAAATGGGTGGAAGCACGAGTCAGGGTAGAGCATTAGCGGTGTCTGCTGGAATTTTTTTTGTGGAAATGGACAAAATATATAGCAGGCGTATGTTACGATGATGTTGTTGATGACGATGACGATGACGATGACGATGACGATGACGATGACGATGACGATGACGATGACGATGACGATGACGATGACGATGACGATGACGATGACGATGACGATGACGATGACGATGACGATGACGATGACGATGACGATGACGATGATGATGATGATGATGATGATGACGATGATGACGGTGATGACGTATTAGAAATGGCGATGGACTTCATGACGTGTTTGTTCACTCAATAATCGCTGCGTGTTTAATCATAAACAGATTGAATGGCCGATGAATGAATGAATGAATGAATGATAGATTCTGACAGACCTTGCAATGAAGTACTGCTGAATGCCCAAGTACAAGTGTAAGAACATGATTTGTACTTGAGTACTACTCGAGTGTATTAATTTCAGTACTTTGAATTTAAGATGTATCATCATTATCATCATCATCATCATCACCAAAGCGTCGTCGTCGTCGTCAACTTCATCATCATCATCATCATCATCATCTCATCATCATCATCATCATCATCATCATCATCATCATCATCATCAGCATCATCATCATCATCATCATCATCATCATCATCATCATCATCATCATCATCATCACCTCAAGCATCATCATCCTTACCAAAAGCGTCTGGCATAGACGTGTACCGTGTGACGTTGTGGCAGTGTGACGAATGCTGATATTAATGTCGGTTGTCATGGTGATGCAAATGGGTGGAAGCACGAGTCAGGGTGGAGCATTAGCGGTGTCTGCTGGAATTTGTTTTTGTGGAAATGGACAAAATATATAGCGGGCGTATGTTACGATGATGTTGATGATGATGATGACGATGATGATGATGATTGATGATATGATGATGATGATGATGATGATGATGATGATGATGATGATGACGATGATGATGATGATGATGATGATGATGATGACGATGATGTGATATGATGATGATGATGATGATGATGATGATGATGGATGCTGATGATGATGACGACGACGACATGACTTTGATGGATAGGATAACAAGTGAGATTATCGAGCATGAGCGTTGTTTTCATAACGCACACATCACACTTCCGGCAGCACGGGTGGTCCACTGTTTACAGAAGATAGTCCTGGAAGATAAGTCCACCATAACAAATTGTAAGCCCGTCGAGCCTGGATTCGTAAACCTGCACTTCGAGTTTATGCACTTGCAGCAAAAGTTTATCTCACAATAGTTACTGAGATTATCATCTCAGCAGTCATCATCACCACACCCACCATCATCATCATCATCGTCATGGTCGTCATCATTATAATCATCATCATAGTCATCGTCGTCTTAATCATTATCATCGTCAGTATCATAATTAGGAAACACCTATAATTATTCTGATTAAACAGTTGTCCTGCTAGCCTTCGAAGTGCAATTACAATGTAATCATCACCTTACATTACATGACATTACAATATAATTATCACCATGCATTACATTGCATTACATTAAGTTACGTTACTAAATTACATAAACTAAATTAGATTAGGATAATCCTCACAAATACAGGATTTACTGTCATAATTATCTGACCTGAGAAGATGTAATTGACGTACGCCATTACTACGATTATTGAGCAATTACGTTGAATTATTATAATGACAATTGCAAGCTGCAATTATGGGTTATTATTATTAAGTTGTTATTGTTATTATTATTATTATTATTATTATTATTATTATTATTATATTATTATATTATTATTATTATTATTATTATTACCATTATTTTTTTTATTTATTATGACTGACAAGCACCCAGCACAGTGGTTGCCATGGTGACAGCCTGTGTTGTTTAATTACTTTGCTGCTCAGCATGGGCGGACAAAAATATGAGGAAGTTGATATGAGGCCACGATAAAGACTGAAATGATGATGATGATGATGATGATGATGATGATGATGATGATATGATGATGATGATGATGATGATGATGACAACGATTGTCATGATGATGATGACAACGATTGTCTGATGATGCTGAGTGATGATGATGATGCTGATGATGATGACTGCTGATGATGATGATGATGCTGCTGATGATGATTGAGTGATGCTGATGCAGGAGGAGCGGAGGAGACCGAAGAAAGATCGTTGTTGTGGTTGTTGTTGTTCTCGTCATCATCATTTCCAACAACAACAACCACAACAACATTCAACGATACGCATGACCTGATTGACTCTGACGTTGTTGGCGCTGTTAAATTCAATCGGAATCGAAGCAGGTGCTCGTAGCTCGCATCTTTCTGTTTTGCATCAGGATGTTCTTTATCTCAGCATTTCTTGGCGGCTTTGATGTTAATTGCACCTTCCCTCTCTCCTTGTTCATTCATCCACCTATTTGTCTATCAATCCTTCCATCCTTCCATTCCGCCATACCTCAATCCATCCATACCTCAATCCATCCATCCATCCATTCATCCATTCATGCATCCATCCCTTCATTCATCCTCCATCCCCTTCATTCATCCATCCATCCATCTCTTCATTCATCCATCCCTCCATCTCTTCATTCATCCATCCCTTCATTCATCCATCCACATCCACCCATTCACATTCATTCATCCACCCAGTCATCCGTCATTGATACGACAGCCAGAACATGTTTCATTAATCCATTCTTTTCATACTATCATCCTTCATCTACTTAGTTACACGTTGATAGAGACGATGATAATGATTGATATTATTATCATTTATTATTAATGTCATATATTATAGATATATTTTATAATATATAATATATCATATATTATTATTACTTTTTTATTAGCTAACCTCGTCATTATCACACCATTATTTCAGATGACCCACTGTTAACTTATTCATTCATTCATTATTCTTTCATTCGTTCGTTCATTCAGTCATTCATTTCATTGTCCATCCTTCCTTCCATTTTCCTTTCTTTAACCTACACACATCTCGATCTGACCTAATTGCATTGTGACGACCTTGACCCCGATGCTCGTGTGTCGATGTTTGTGCGGTGTCGTGATTAATGGGACCACGATACTACTATCAAGACCACTTCCTTTATTTTATCATCATCATCATCATCAGTGTCGTCGTCGTCGTCGTCATCATAGTGGTCGTTGAATTGTACACTGCCCTCGGTGAAGTTTTTGTTACTTTGTTGTTGTTGTTGTTGTTGCTGCTGCTAGCGGTGTTATAATAATAACTTTATAAAATATTTTATTAATAATAATTCCGCCAGTTATATACATTATTACAACAATTATCATTATTCAAAATAAGCACGCTACGACTAATTATCACGTTGTTACGATTATCAACAATGAATCCAGGATAATAAATTAAATTAAATGTAAATAAATTATTTATAGTTTTTCGAATCTATTATCTATTCATATCCAACCCACAATTCCATCACGTGACTGATAACTTCTGAACTATGAGTTTTGAACTCGCGATGAATTTTTATCTCTGGTTCTTTGGGTCTTTAGGCTGATTTCAGAATGCGATTATTTCTCTAATATTTTTTGTCGCGATGAATTAATTCAGTAATTCAAACCATTTAGCAATTTAAAATTAATTTTATAGCTTAACAACAATGATGATGATGATGATGACGATGTTGAAGATGATGACAATAATAATGATGATGATATTACCTTCTCGTGATATTGATGAGGCAAATTAGCGGTCATCGAAAACTTGGAACACGTGACATGAAACCGATTATGATTGGATGATGTTGGTTAATTATACTTAATTAGCTACTAAGCTTTTTAATATGTTCAGTGCTGTTCAAGCGTATTTCTCATATTATATTACAAATAATAACTTAATAATTTAAAACATAAT
>JAJTWR010000257.1:840000-852500 GCA_021613335.1 Whitmania pigra | reverse complement strand
TGATGATATTGAGTGAACAGAACATTATAGGAGCGTGCGAACAGTACTCTATGTTATTTTGATAACAAAAGCTTCATACAAAGATCACTTGCCTGTCTCTACGTGTCTGTGTTCTTCTGTGTCCGTGATCTTGTCTGCCTTCACTCTTGCATGTGAATGTGTTTCTACACGTGTACGTGTGAAATCAAATCTTCTGCACATTCATCCATTCATCCATGCATCCTTCTATCTATCTTTTCCAGCCTTGTCTCTCTTTCCCTGGCTCTGCTTGTCTGTCCATCTGTACGCGTCTACGTGAGTGATTATAATCGCCCCTGGGGTTTTTATCTCTTAGCCGCCAGCAAGCCCCCCTAGGGTAGGTGTAGCCAATTTGAAATTATAAATGAAGCAAACACTGGCTGTACTTGTTTATTAGGCAGGTTGTTTATTATTATGCACGAAAGCAATTAACACGATAACATCGATGATGATGATGATGATGATGATGACGACGATGACGATGACGATGACGATGATGTGATGACTGTTATGAAAATATGGGTGAACCTGACATCATATTTCATATCAATTTTCACAAGACACGTTTTTAGTGCAAAAAACAAACACATTAATTTTTATCCGTTTTCTTTTTCGATTTAATAATAGTGTAAATTTCGTCATCCTCGAAGTAATAATAATAATAAATTGATACTACTAATAATAATATTAATATTAATAACTATGGTTGGCGTCGTTGTCGCCTCCATCGTCATCGTCATTACCATCCCCGTCATCATTTATTAAGTTTTAAATATTGTACTATCAATTACTTGTTATAATTTAGTTATTACCATTGTATTATAATTGTATTATTATTGTATTATCATTGAATTATTATTAATGAAATTAATTATTATTAAAATAAATATTTTATTTTTATTGTTAAAATTAATTTTTTATTTTTATTATTAAAATTAATTTTTTAATTTATTATTCGAACTAATGGTCTCCACAGCTAGAGCGAAGGTGACGACGCAAATTGGCGCCCAGGTAATTAACACGACATTACCACCACTACAGGTGTGCTTGCTCCATTAACCAATCATTAAACAACCACCAACCCACTCACCCAATCGTCCACCCACCCACAAATCCATCCTTCCTTTCTTCCATTCATCCCATCACCTGTTCTTTCAATCATTCCTCAGCTGTACTTCTGCTCACTTCGGCTGATGTTACTCATTCCTAACCATCTCTCAATTTTTCACCATCATCATCGTCATCGTCATCATCATCATCATCATCATCACCATCATCATCATCATCATCATCCATCATCATCATCATCACCACCACCACCACCACCATCATCATCATCATCATCATCATCATCATCATCATCATCATCATCATCATCTCATCATCATCATCATCATCATCATCATCCATCATCATCATCATCATCATCATCATCATCATCAACAACAACAACAACAAGACCATCGTCGTTATCATTAAGTATGACATTAGTCTCTTAATGACACTGACAACAGACACGACGATGAATTAAATTGATAACAGTCATCACATTCTTCACATGCTTATCAACGCCCGTTGTCGTAGTCACCGTTATCATCATCATCATCATCATCATTCATCATCATCATCATCATTCATCATCATCATCATCATTCATCATCATCATCATTCATCAGCAGCAGCAGCATCATCATCACCACCACCACCATCATCATCATCATCATCATCAGCACAGCATCATCGTCAGTTCCGGATGAATCCAGCTAGACGGTCATTCAGATACCGAATCATTACAGTCTCTCAGAAATATCGCCGTCATCATCATCATTATCATCAACATCTACGCCGTCATCATCACCATCATTATCATCATCGTTTTGGTGACCTCTTCGCGATGGCATTGATTTGCCGACCTCTGAAAGAACGCCCAATAGATTGTACTGCGAAGTGAAAGGATGAATGAACGAATGAGCAAATGAATGAAAGCATGAATTAAAGATTGAATGAATGAGTGAGTGATTGACTGAGTGAATGAATAAATGGATGGAGCAAAAGAAAAGAGTGACGTCCTGTAATGATCTGGAAGATCTTGAGAAGGGTTTGAGAGGTGGTTTGAGTGCGTAGTGGGTGATGAAATAATGGAGGAGTTGTTTGGACGAACCCGGCCCGACCTTCGGTTACTGGGAATCTTGTACCCTATGGTTCGGGTACCCTAAGTCGTAAACCCGTCACAAAATCGAAAAGGAACGCGAAAGTATTATCGTAATAAAAATTACATTACCTGTATTAATAACGTCAAAAATGACGAACGAGATTTTGTAGACCGGTGAGGGTCAGTCTAAAAATAGATTTCTCCTGTGGGAACTATCCTATTGGCTGATCGAGCTGTCAATCACTTGGCCACAGACTCCGCCCTCTACCCTACTCTACTTTGTATTGAGGAACAAATCCATATGCTATGTTCAGAACAGTTTTTGGCACGGATAGGCCTCGGTATTTTGCGATTTTATCTCGTAAATATGAATATTATTATTAATTAAATGTTACTGTAATTATAGTCCATCGTAGCTTTATTTATGCGTAAATTATTTCCGTCAGAAATTAGACGTACAGGTAGCTTGGGCCACTGGATATCAGTCTGGTTGAGCTATACGAAGGTTGTTTGCATTAATCGATTGTTGTTGTTGTTATTGTTTTTTAATTGGTTAATAATTTTATAAATTATAATTAATTATTTATAATGCTTTATATTTTCTTATTTGTTGATAATGTCATGACAATGACATGCTCTGTTTGAAATAGTTCAATGTCACCTAATGACTGTTTTGACACAATGCATGGTAATGCATACCAGTGCTCGGCGTTTGGCTCTCTGCGGAATGATCAACCTGATGGCATCCGTGACCTTCTAACCTTTTGACCCTAGTTGACCTTGAAAGCTTTCACTCGTTCGGCTCACATTGCCATTATTCTTTCACTTATCTATATCCATTCATCCATCCATCCATCCATCCATCCATCCAACCATCCAACCATCCAACCATCCATCCATCCATCCATCCATCCATCCATCCATCCATCCATCCAACCATCCATCCTCCATCCATCCATCCATCCATCCATCCATCCATTCAACCATCCATCCATCCATCCATCCATCCATCCAACCATCCATTCATTATCCATCCATTAATCTATCCATTCAACCATCCATCCATTCATTAACCGATGCATTCCAACGTTCTTTAGTTAGTAGAGCAGCTTCTAATTATTATACATCGTCAATCAGTGCACTTGGATTTTTAATGAGCTCATTTGTTCATTCATACATCAATTCATCCACCCATGCGTGCACTCATTCATTCATCCATCCACCCATGCATTCATTCACTAATGTATTTTATTATCCTTTTCTTCATTCACTCGTTCAGCTGCAGTTCTTTGGATTGTGATATCAACACATATCAGATCAAAGCAACAGAACCATCATAATCATCATCGTCATGAGTATAATACCAGTAAATGGTCGCTATTCATTTTATTACATTTGTTATTATTGTTTGTCGTTAATATGTTTATTATGATTATGATGATGATTGTTATTGTTATTATTATTATTATTATTGTTATTATTATTATTATTATTATTATTATTATTATTATTATTATTATTATTATTATTATTATTATTATTATTATTATTAATATTATTATTATTATTATTATTAATATTATTATTATTATTATTTTTACAGAGGATCTTATTCTCGGTAGTCATAATAGAGGCGTAATCCCGTTCTCGCCTCGACTGGTTATTTTTATAACAGCGGGTATTTCCCGAGGGCTATAAACAACCCCTCGCTATTTCCGTTCGATGACGTCATTATTAATGTTTTCTTTATTGTAATTATAATTATTATAATTATTATATTTATTATAATCATTATAATATTTATTAAAGTTACAATCATAACAATACAAGTTTTTACTTTCACTTGCCATTGCATCCGTACGTGATTATGCGAGTAGCGAATGTGTGATTATCATAAATTATGTTAATTAGTTTATGTTAATATATTTACGTCAATCAACGCTTGTAAATAGAGTTTTGCATTTGCGTTGTTTGCCGACTTAACCAGTTAATTTTTATTAAGAAACTACTTAAAATTTTCGTTATGGTAATTACGCTAAGAAATGTTTAAACTTCCTCTCATTAAATCATCCAACCATCCATTCCTCCATGCAACCATCAATCTAACCACCCATCCATTCACCCATCCATTCACCCATCCATTCACCCTCCATTCACCCATCCATTCACCCATTCATTCACCCATCCATTCACCCATCCATTCCCCATCCATTCACCCCTCCATTCACCCATCCATTCACCCATCCATTCACCCATCCATTCACCCATCCATTCACCCATCCATTCACCCATCCATTCACCCATCCATTCACCCATCCATTCACCCATCCATTCACCCATCCATTACCCATCCATTCACCCATCCATGCGTCAGCTGGTGATGGTGGGATAGAGAGAAAAGGAATGAACCGTAAATTCCTTGTAATCTCCTATCTTATGACCCAGTGCTCTATAAATATGTGCTCATTCATTCGATAACTCTGCCTTCATTCATCCATCCATCCATCCATTAATCCATCCACTAATCCATTAGTTAATCTAAACACCCATCCATCCATCTGTGTTTAGGTGCGACAGCACGCGCATCCATCCCAACTCCGCACACACATCCTTTCAGTCATGCACTTATCCGCTCATCCATCCACGCATCGATCTATCCATCCATCCATCCATCCATCCATCCATCCATCCATCCATTCATGCATTCACGCACATCTCATCGCTTTTTCCGTCCACTCCAAACACACACGCTCGATGGAACACTCACGTACGCCGACCTCCGCATCTGCTCACCCCCCTCCATCCATCCATCCATTTATTTTCTCTCCCTTCTTCCATCCATCCATCCATCCCCCGATTCTTTCCATTTCCTCTTTCTCTTCGATATCCATTCCTCCTCTGGAACCATTCATTTGTCTGCACGCAATTGATTTCATTCATCATCTATGCTTGGTTCTTTCCATCCATCCACTCATCCATCCATCCATCCATTCATCCATCCATTCATTCATTCATTCATTCATTCATTCATTCATTCATTCATTCATTCATTCATTCATTCATTCATTCATTCATTCATTCATTCATTCATTCATTCATTCATTCATTCATTCATTCATTCGTCCATCATCATCCATTCATCATTCATCCATCCGTCCCTACATCCATCCATCTATCCACTCTTTCATCACTCCTTCCTGGAGTTATGATAACATTCTTATCTCGGCATCGATGTAGTTGCTTCCGCTGATGTATTTATCACCGACATTCGAGTGATGTGTGCTCGTGTCCGTGAAGCTAATGTACGTGTTGAACTCCCCTGTGGTTGTGCCCGGATGTTGTGTTGCTGTAGACGGATGTCCTGCTGTACGTCGTTGTTTGTGTGAATCGGTGTTGTATTGCTATTCGCCCAACTGCTGCTATTAATTGATGTCGTTGTTGCAGCAGTGATTAGTGTAATTAGTATTAAAAATAATAATAATAATAAATAAAAATTAGTAGTAGTAGATAATAAGAACAATAATTATATTTTATTCTTAATTAGTGACAATTGTAATAGCGATAATAATTCCAATATCTAAAATAATTATTATTCTTGCGATCGTCATCATCATCATCAGGCTCATGTTTAATTAATTAAGTACATTAATGACACCTCTAGCACACCTGTCTGATCTGGAATACCTGAATCTTGTTAATATTGTTAGCTCCATTCCACAGCGTAAAATATTAACCGGAAAAACCCGTGGCTTCTATTTTTAGACTTTGGAATGTATAATTGCTTTCCCTTTCATTTTGTTGAATAAAATTTCTAGAATTTCATTCATTCCAATTTTTGAGACCGTCCATTAATGTTGAATTTGAGGTTTTAATAACTAGTTTCGTGAATAAAATTTTAAAAAGACGTTTAATTTGATTAAAATTTCCAACAACAAAAAATATTTTGAAATCCGTTCCCTTTAAAGAGATGTAATTAAATGCGAGAGATGGCGATGCTGCTGCTGTTGATGATGATAATGATGTTATTGATTGTTAAGCAGATAGCGTGATAGTAGTATTGATGATGATGAAGATGCTGGTGGTAATGATGACGATCATATTCATTTAAGGCGCATTAAGTTGGCGCCTATCCAGCGCTGTCTTCCGTTCGTGTTGGTGAGGAAAAAATCATCAAATTAAGTCCTGTCGAGCTCGTCTGCGCCGAATTCTTAATTAGGTCATAAATTATGCGCCTAATTAGGTCATAAATTATGCGCCTGATTAGCTCCTAATTATAATAATTTATTTGATTATTAACTTAACTTAATCGTACGCGCTATTTAATTAGTCATCGAAGGTTGCTATTAATAACTCCTGGTCACGCCTGATCGGTCGGTTATCAACGACTCGTCTGCTCCTGAAAATAAATTCCCTCCACTTGCTTGCTCATGGAACATTTAATTAACACGTGATCGTTGCCCTGTCGACGACGACGGTGATGATGTCGATGATGATGACAATAACTATGACGACGATGGTTATGGTGATGATGATGATGATGATGCAATAGTCCTAGTCGTAGTTTTTGTTTCAGTCAATATAGCCGACATAGATATAATCGATAGAATCAAACCGTTCGATGAAACTCAACGATGCTGACGTCGTTGCCCCCACCCTCCCCATTAATGAGTAGTAATGACGTCACTCCCCTATTAATGAGTAGTAATGACGTCACTCCCCTATTAATGAATAGTAATGACGTCATTCCCCATTAATGAGTAGTAATGACGTCTGCCCGTACCAGAGGCTGAGACGTGCCAGCAATTCGATCCCCAAAAAAGGCACCGCCCTGTCTGATCCAACCCTCGAAAGGTGTAATGCGAGATCCTTCGGCAATCCTTTCCAGAGATCCATTTTTACGGATGACTCTGGTCCGCACGTGATTCATTTATGTAGCACTCACTCATTCTGAGAATCGTTTAATGGTGCACATGACATAGACAACCTTTGTGACCTTTTTTATTTGATGATTTTCTATTACAAATTTGACATAACAAAAAGACCCGCGGCTTCTGTGCCTAGGGGCCTAAAAAAATTTGTCGGCGGCCCTGTACAATATCCAAAGGGCATAGGTTAAATAAATAAAATTAACTGGCGCTATCAACGTACATGGCGCCAATACGGCCGCGCAACCCTAGAGAAGAAAAATTGTTGAGTAGCGCACTAAAACATGGCGGTGAAAATCATGAAGGTTTGTTTTGAATAATTTTTTTATTTTTTTTTCTTGCGCCGAAAATATACTTTCCCAAGTAAGAGAAAACCCTCACTCACGTCTGCATCTCTACAATCGTCGTCGTCGTCGTCATCCTCATAATCACCATCATAGTCGTCGTCGTCGTCGTCATCATCATCATCATCATCATCATCATCAGCATCATCATCATCATCATCATCATCATCATCATCATCATCATCATCATCACCATCATCATCGCATCTTCATCATCTTCTCTAGACTGACGTCTGTTGACCTTGACATTGACCTTGAGAGACGCGATGATGCAATTGATGACAAAAAGACAACAACAACGTCAATAACAACAACAATAATAAGAAAAATAAGCTTCGTCGTTATTAGAAACGTAACTGAACTAAAACTTCATTATTAATAACAACTGGATAACAAGCAATAATAATTCACTGGTAATGACTTTGTTATATTGTTTTATTATTATACAATTATAATGTGATTATTAATTATTATTGCTATAATTATTATTGCTATTATTATTGTTACTGTTATTATTATTATTATTATTATTATTATTATTATGATTATTATTATTATTATTATTATTATTATTATTATGATTATTATTATTATTATTATTATTATATTATTATTATTATTATTATTATTATTCTTATTATTATTATTATTGTTATAATTATTATTGCTATAATTATTATTGCTATTATTATTGTTACTGTTATTATTATTATTATTATTATTGTCGTTATTGTTGCAAATATTGATATTTATTTATATCATCACTTTTCTCAGAAGTTTGCCTCGTCACTGCGCCACTTTCAAAATTAACTTTTACTTCATTTTTCCTCGTGAATTTATTGCCTTGCTTGTAACAACGGTCATAACAACAACAACAACAACAACAACAACAACAACAACAACAACAACAACAACAACAACAATAATAATATAATAATAATAATAAAATAATAATAATAATAATAATAATAATAATAATAATAATAATAATAATAATATAATAATAATAATAATAATAATAATAATAATAATAACAATAATAATAAGAATAATAATAATAATAATAATAATAATAATAATAATAAAATAATAATAATAAAATAATAATAATAATCATAATAATCATAAGAATAACAGCAACTACAACAACAACTATTACTTAAATTCTAAAAAAAAACAACTATAACAATAACTTATCTCCATATTGACCTGCCTGTTTTTTTTCATGCACAGGTGCGGACAGAAACTAACGCAGAACTCTAGCAACTGCACACAACAATAGCACTTGAAGAAATCGCCCTGGGAGGAGAGACACCCTACCAACTTACGCTGTCGTTGTTGTAGTCTCCCGAGGCAGTTGCTTGAATTGCAGTACAATAACAACAACAACAATAACAACAACAATAACAACAACAAAACACAAAAGACGTTTCGAATGAAGGAACAGGCAGACCCAGCCGGCACAGCGATCAATTCGTCGTTCAACAACAGCAACAACAACGTAATTACAAATCATACTCAACAACAGCAGCAACAACAGCAACAACAACAACAACAGCAGTACAGCCATCACCTCCACCATCACTCCAAGGATGTTAACCATTCATCCGACACCGAAGATTGCGATCTCGAGCTAGGATCAGGCCGTCTCGTCATCGATCTTGAAGCCGAAACGACGACGACAACGACGACCAACGACGACATCAAAGCGACGACACAGAAGTCTGTCGAGATCCAGTCGTTCAACAGTGGCAACATAAACAGCAACAGCAGTAGCAGCAACAACAACTGCTCTGGTGTTCTGAGCTCTAAGAAAGCCAACAACAACAACAACAATCTGATGAAAATGAATCATTCGTTCTCAGATATCAACAACAGCAACAGTTCTGTCTCCAGTCGGGGTAGGGTAAGCTATTCCATCAGTAGCATGCCCAACAGCAACATCAACACCAACACCAACAATAACAACAACAACAACAACAGCAACAATGGAGGGGGATACGCCTCTACCCCACAGGTTAGCTACAGTACGGTGAGCATGAACCAGGAGTCATCGAATAACCCGACCCACCAGAATAAGTGCATAAAGATGAAAATTAAACGGAACACTGTCGCCCAAGGTCCTCACGCCCCACTGTCTGCTACATCTCAGCTGTCCGCCACATTACACCAACAGCATTCGCAAAATTCACCGCCACCATCGTCGTCGTCGTCGTCTTCGACTCAGCAGCAGCAGCAACACGCGGCAACGTCGGTCGCTTCTTGTAGCGCTTCATCGTCGACGGCTGGAAATAATGGATACCAGACCAAGACGACGGTAGTGGAAAACTCCGTGTTCACCTACAAGATCCAGCACTCGTCCGTGAACAATTGTCTGACTAGCGTCAACTCAGTCACTTGTAAAAACGTTCCTCTGGGCAGTCTTCCGTCCCTTTCGTCCTCCAACGTGGCAGAGGGGGTCAGAGGGTTGAACCATCACTCCCAGCACTCGACGCACGGCGGAACGTCTTACCTCTCGGAGGGCTGCCAGACCACGCCCTACAATTCCTCTGGTGGCATGCCGACAAGAAGCTCCAAACAGCCCAACAACAAGAGGTCGAAACAGTCTCACGGACAACACAACGCGGCGCTCTATCGCGACTCCGTGAACTCCACTAATTCTACCGCCAGCAGCAGCAACAACAGCAGCAACAACAATAACAATAAGGGGAATAATCCGACTTCACAACAGCAACAACAGCAACAACTGTCGCAACAACACGAACACGTACCTGCCAATTATCCGGGCAACAACAGCAACAACAACAGCAAGCAGCCCTTTCTCAACAGCGCTTCGTATTCGGGCGTGACCCACCACCCGTTTGGCTACGACTCGTCTGTTTGCCCCAAGTACGCTCCCAGAGGTTCGCACAAGGGTGCCTCGGGCTTGGCCAACGGTCAGCGGGAAAAGATGATGACTTCCAGTGACCCTTACGACTTCAACTGCACCACAGAAGACAATTCTGGTGGAGTTCTTCTCAAGAAACTCAAAATCGAAAAGGTAAGAGATAGAAATTGGTTCTTATCTTGACCTTTTTTATTCATACATCACTCGTAATCAAAGCCCGTGACCTTTGTCATGTGAACTATGACTTTTTGATCTTTCTGAAGGCCGAGGCCTACATTGGCAACTCTAGTTCAGTCTCAGCAAGCCCAGAAAGAAATACTATATAATTTCTTCCATTGCACATTATCCCTCATCACATCCTCGTCGCCATAATTATTTTCAATTACAATTTCTACGTCCGTAATAATTACCTTCATAATTATACCACCGAAAGTCCGCCATGTAATAATTACAGAGTAGTTACAAAACACGTCACTCATTTTCAGTGCGAAAGGGCATGCTCTCCCATGGCCAATCAGAAGAGGGACGTGGAGGTCGAGGCCTGCCACATCGGGATCATCACGGACCCCGATTGCCTCGGTCCCTGTGAACCCGGTACCAGTGTCACCCTAGAGGGTATAGTCTGGAATGAGACGGAGAACGGTTGGTTTTCATTGGCACGGAGTTTCAGGGATGGGAATTGTGGTAGATGATGCGTTTTGGGGTTTTCTAGCACCAGAAGAGGCTGGGGGGTACGAGGGACGCTGTTAGGGTGTTTAAGCTGGATTGGTAGTAGTTCAAATATATTTAAATATTTGAGTGGAATTTAGGAAAATGCTTTGCAAGAAAAACTATAACAAACAAAAACGCCAGAGGATTTAAACGCGGGAAATTTTAGCAAAAATATTTCGAGATTAAACCATACATGAGACCAAAGAATACGTCTGCGGATCATCGTCAACGTCACCAGCGTAATCATGGCAAACATCATCATCATCATCCGTCGTCAGTATCACCATCAACATCAGCAGCAGTAATCACCACCCCCACATCATTATCATCATCATCGTGGTCTCTTCATAATATCTTCTTATCGTGTGATGAAAGTCTAAAAAAATACCATATGAGGATCATCATCGGGACAGATGGTCATAAATTTTTAAAGGTTTTTGTGAAATTATTTCCGTTGTTTTTGTTTTTATTTAATTTTGTTTCCCGTTTGTTTGTGAACCTTCACATCATCATCATCGTTGTCGTCGCCGTCATCATCATCATCATCATCATCATCATCATCGTCATCATCATCATCATCATTATTAAACAGCCACAGGCAATAATTTCTATCTCGCCTTGTCGTGAATAAATTACCGGGACTTTTGTAGCTGCTGTTGTTGTTGACGTCACTTTTATTGCTGTTGCTGTTGATTATCGTTATTTATTTATTGATTGATTTGTTTGCTAGTTAATTTATAGTGCGCCTCTTACTAATTTATTAGTTTTTTATTAGCTCCGATGACATCATCATCATCATCATCAGCAGCAGCATCATCATCATCATCATCATCGTGATGGTTCTACTTTTAGACCAACAACGACAATAAAAACAAATTAATAATAATAATAATAATAATAATAATAATATAATAATAATAATAATAATATAATAATAATAATAATAATAATAATAATAATACTAATAATAATAATAATAATAATAATAATATAATAATAATAATAATAATAATAATAATAATAATAATACTAATAATAATAATAATAATAATAATAATATAATAATAATAATAATAATAATAATAATAATAATAATAATAATAATAATAATAATATAATAATAATAATAATAATAATAATAATAATAACATTCTCCAAGTTCGTTGAGAAAAAAAACTCCACAGGCACCAATTTTACGCCAATTTGAATCATTATTGAAATTGACTGCTGCTCAATGATGGCGGTGATGATGACGATGACGATGACGATGATGATGATGATGATGATGATGATGATGATGATGACGACGATGATGATGATGATGATGATGATGATGATGATGATGATGATGATGATGATGACGACCAAGATGATTGTGGAAATGGAGTCATGAATGATTTATGCCTCATAAAATATTGTGTGGGAGCCATAGTGGAGAGGCGAAATTGAACCAGAGGAGAAAA
>JAJTWR010000257.1:792500-830000 GCA_021613335.1 Whitmania pigra | reverse complement strand
TTCCGTCGTTGGTTAAAAGTTTTAAACTAATAATAATCGTGCTACCCTGGTCGGGGACCATGTGTAAGATTGGGTGGGGAAATTCCAAGGAGAGGGTCGTTAACCCTGGTCGTAAATAAGCCCCCCCCGTTGTAGAGCCCGGGGTCAAAGTTGAAAGAATAAGAAATAAAGTTGCTGTTGTTATTGTTTTTAAGTTGCTGAGAGTTTAAATGTTATTAGATTCATTCATATTATATTCATAATATATTAAATTATTTTTACTAATAAATTAACATTAATTATTAAATTGAATTAAAATGTAAACTTAACCAGACCTGTTACTAAATATATTCGACTCGCGCCGTTGTTGTGGTTCCAATTTTGAGGGCTCCGTCGTAATTGACTTCAGTGCACTTCAGCGTTATCATCATCATCATCATCATCATCGTCGTCATCATAGTCGTCTTTAAAACATGGTTTCTCAATCCTTCTTTTCATTCCAGCGATGCTGTTTTCCGAGAAATTGTTGAAAATTTAAAACGAGTTTTTTAAGTTAGAAAAAGAAAAACCAGAAATTTCAAAAATGTTTAATTCGCTTTAACTTTTATTTATTTGCCAGAACATCATCGTAGACAGAAATGACGCAATAATAAAACAGCCTTAATAGTAGTTTATAATAGTATTAATATTTAACTCTAAAGTTACTTGATATATAATAAATCATTTTTTTAATTATTTTTTTATATTTTATTATTATTATTATTATTATTATTATTATTCTGCTGCATAATCATCATCATCGTTCCCTGCAATTTCAAGTCATTAAAAGGAATTTGTTTTCAAATTAATCCCATAAAAAATAAGATGCCTTTCTCTCTAAGCATGTGATTGGATGTTCTCAACGCATCCGTCGGTCGAATGACGTCATCGTCTGACTCATTATCATCATCATCATCATCGTCGTCGTCTAAGTCATCACAATGGTAGCCATAGGGTTAAGAAAAGGGTCATCATCATTATCCTACTGGCACGATGATGATGTTGATGATGATTATGATGATTAAGATGATGATGACGATGATGATGAAACCTCATAATTACCCCTGGGCAATTAAGCCATCTGGTATCTGGTAGCAATTGCTCCAGCAAGTGGCATAGTATATATCAAGCCAATTATCATCACACTCCTAACATGCTGATGCTGCTACTGATGATGACGATGATGATGGTGATGACGATGATGACGATGATGATGATGATGACGACGACGACGATGATGATGATGATGATGATGATGATGAAGATGATGAAGATGACGACGGGAGCCATTTATAGCCAGAAATATTTGAAGAATTTCATTTGATTAGGAAAGAAAGAAAGAATGCTTTCGAAATTTTTTGCTGCAATTCTCAGAAAATCTAACGAAAAAGGAGACCGAAAATTTCTCATGTTTTAAAAATAAAACTCATTTTAATTCGAGAACGTCAAAATTGAAGTTGAGAAGTTGAACCGAGTGGTGATCGAGTGAGTGAATGATGACGGTGACGTCATCGTCATCATTGATCATCATCTTCGCCATCATCATCATCATCGTCAGCATGGCGGACACTATTATTGCCCCTAACGATACTCCTCCTGAATTATTCATTGCCTATCATTCAGATATAATCATCATCATCATCGTCGTCGTCGTCATCGTCATTATTTATCATTACCATCATCAGCAGCATCATCACCGTCGTCGTCATCGCTACTATTATCATCATCATCATAGTCCATGATTGCTTCAATTAGAGAGACTGTACTTACTGTCATTGCTGCATAATAATGGTTAATAATCAATAAGGTCTCAAGAATCATGGCATAATAAACAAGTAAAAAAATATAATAATAAAACAATAATAATATAATTATTAGCTAACTCCTGCATAATAATTATCAATAGAATAATAATAATAATATTTATAATAACAAATTATAATATTTATAATAATAATAATAATAATAATAATAATAATAATAATAATAATAATATAATAATAATAATAATAATAACAATTATTATTGATAATGATAATGATAATAATTATAATAATAGATGCGGGGATGTCTGTCATTTGAGAGAAGTAGCTTAATCAATAGAGGGTCGACTGAGAATAATACGAGGAACAAAAATAATTACCATTGCTTTATTACTGCCATTGTAATAATTATTTCTAGGAATATTATAAAAGGAACTAATCGTGACTGGGATGAATGATTACGATGCTAATGTTGTTGATGATTATAATGACAATAATAATAATAATAATAATAATAATAATAATAATAATAATAATAATAATAATAATAATAATAATAATAATAATAATAATAATAATAATAATAATAATAATAATAATAATATAATAATAATAATATAATAATAATAATAATAATAATAATAATAATAATAATAATAATAATAATAATAATAATAATAATAATAAATCATAATTATAAAAAATATTATTGCGCCGTAATAACATTCAATTATCACGCCATCATTAACGTGCAATAAACGAAGTCTATTGATGGAGATAACAACAATAAATACGATAAAATCTTTTCTCACCGTCATCATCATCATCATCATTGTTATCATCATCATCATCATCATCATCATCATCAGGATAGATGGAATGAGAGATGGATGGATGGTTGAAATGGGGGTCAAACAAAGACCTGGACTGCGCTTGTATTGAATTGCAGCCCATTTCCATATACGACTGAATTTATTAGGCATTGATTTGTAAAAATGATTTAATGAATGAATGTAGGAATGGGTGAGCGAATTACTGAATTAATAGATGGATGGATTTATTGCGGACGGACGGATGAATTATGTATATAGAATGATTGTAAGATGATATAATGCATTGCAGAATGAATGGATGATGTAATGCATGATATAATGAATGGATAATGTAGTACATGAGAGAATGAATTGATAATGTAATGCATGATAGAATGAATGGATGATGTAATGCATGATAGAATGAATGTAGGATGTAATGCATGATAGAATGAATGGATGATGTAATGCACGATAGAATGAATGACGCCAGTGGCTCACCCTGGCATATGATTTATTGACATCATCCTGGAACAACCCACTGTTCCATTTGCAACATCCGCACACAAACGCCGTATTTAGGAGACGCTTTCCTTTTTATTTTTAAAAATATTTTCTGCCTTATTATTTATTTTCTATTTTTTTTTTATAATTTCTATGTTTTATAAATTCTAATTTTATAACATCTATGTTTTTATAATATCTATGTTGCATGAATGGTATATCTATGTTTGTTTTTTATCATTTCTTTGTTTCAGATTTTCTGTCCTTTTATAATTCCTGCATTTTTATGCTTCCCTGTTTCTGTATTATTCTATGTTTTTAAATTCTTTGTTTTCATGTTGCTGTCGAATATTTTTTTCAGATCTTCATCTGACACGTTCAGGTGTTTTATTTTTTGTCTGTTGATATCGCTTACAAGAAAATGATCGTATGGATGGATGGATGGATGGATGGATGGGTGGATGGATGGATGGATGGATGGATGGATTATGATAGGAAAGATGGGTTGATGTATGGATGAATGGGTGGATGGAAGGATGGATGGATGAATTAATGATTCCATTCATGATCTAGTGAATGAATGAATGAGCATGGATGCGTGGATGATGGAATGATTTATAGATTGGAAAGAAAGAATGAATGAATGAGTGATGAATGAACCTACATATCAATGAATAAATGAACATATTCCTTGAAGACAAAACTAAACTCAAACAGTTAAATTCAAACCATTAAAAAAGCTCACTGACACAGATCATAATATGACTCATCATTAAAATTGCTTCAGAAGAAAAATCATGCATGGGCCCATTAATGTCTTCCATGTTTTTATTTCTAAGAATTCCCTAAGAGCCCCAAAAACTCCCCTGTTGAGGGTTCAACGGGTTTCCCCAAATTCCCCCATTTCCAGGGTTGCTTTCATTCCTCAGCGGATCGGTTTCCGCTTTTCCAGACGCCTGTTTCCGGTCTTTCATTTCGTGTGCAACGGTGGAGCTGCAATCAATTCGTGCGTGGCTTTCATTCTCGTTCCGTGTTCTCTCTCCTGCTCATCCTTCCATCAATCCATCCATCCATCCATCCATCCATCCATCCATCCATCCATCCATTCATCCATCCATCCATTCATCCATCCATCCATTCATCCATCCATCCATTCATTCATCCATCCATTCATCCATCCATCTATCCATCCATCCATCCATCCATCCATCTTTTTTTTCTTAATTCGTGACGTGTGGGGGCGCTTTTGAAAATGTCGGTTATTTAAAAATATTTTCGAAATATTTCGAAAATATTTTTAAAAGTATTTATTAAAAATCACGGAAATATCTTTCGACGGCGACAAATTGATGAAACATGAAATTAATGGAAATGGTGGTGATGATAATGAATGCTTCTGAAATTAATAATAATAATAATAATAATAATAATAATAATAATACTAATAATAATAATAATAATATCATTTTAAAAACTTAGAGAGCGAATTAAGATAATTATTATTAATTGTAGTCAAATTAATCTTAATTTCATATAATTGATTCAACGACTACGCAGACAGAATTTTCATGAAAGTGGTATCGTCATCATCATTAACGGTATCATCATTATCATCAGCATCATTATCTTTATCATCAGCAATATCATCATTATCATCAACAGCACCATATTTATCATCAACAACAACAACAACGGAATCGTCATCATCATCATCATAACAGGATTTTTTATACATTTATACTCATATCTAGGCCCCGCTTGTAAATCACATCTATTTTTATGTGCCTCTAATTGTTACTCGATAATATTTTTCAAATTCAAGCAGTAAAAATTGTCAGTAATTCTGAGAATTCATCATTAAATACGAATAATCGAGCGTAACATTTGCGATTCGCATGGCCAAAGGAACGGCCGAAAAAAGATCATCATCATCATCGTCATCACCGACATCGTCATCATCATCATCATCATCATCGACATCATCATCATCATCATCATCATCATCAACATTTGGCTTCCGCTTCTTTCATCCAATTGCTTCGGACGACAATTTGATATTTTTGGACCAATTTATTATGCTGGATTTTTATTTTCTCTTCTCGCCAAAGACGACGACGATGATGATGATGATGATGATGATGATGATGAATGGATGGATGGATTGATAGAAACCCGATGGAAGGATGGAATGATATGGATGACTAGAAGAAATAATGGTAATGGAAGAGTGTCCGGCAATGAGGAAAATAATAATTCTCCAAAGCTGGCCTCCTCTGGGCTTTCCAGTTGTGTACGTGAACATAATAATAAGGGATGTGTGCACGATCATCGACATTGTAATATTTTCAATATTATTGACAAGATTAATAATGATTTATAATATAATACTATTTTTATTATTGATAATATTTGTAGTATAATTGATATAATAATAATAATAATAATAATAATAATATAATAATAATAATAATAATAATAATAATAATAATAATAATAATAATAATAATAATAATAATAATAATAATAATAATAATAATAATAATAATAATAATAATAATAATAATAATAATAATAATAATAATATAATAATAATAATAATAATAATAATAATAATAATATTGATAGTATTAACAATAATAGTCAGCGTCATCGTCGTCGTCGTCATCATCTTATTGGAGTGTGACGTTTGGAGGGTGGTTCCCGGCAACTGGAAATTTATGTCTTCGTGGTTCCACCCACGCATCCAATATCCTGGAGAGGATTATTCTTTTTATTCCAACTCCAATACTCATCTACCATCCATCCATCTGCTCTTTCATCCATCCAACCATCCACCCGTGGATCCATTCATCCGTCCGTTCATCCATTCCTCTACCCATCATTCCACTCAACTACTCATTTATCCATCCACCCACCCACCCATTCCTTCATCCATCAACTCTTCCTATCAACCATCTGTCCATCAATTCGTTGCCTCGATCTCTGTCTTATCTACTTGTTCCTTCGAATTAAACTCGTCTTGAGTCTAAGCTGATTAGATAAGTCAAAGCTTTGTAAAAGTAATTATGATTTCATGGTCATAATTTATTCATAATAAAAATAACATCATTTAACCTCGAGAAACATCTTGGCGTCATCATCGTCGTCGTCATCATCGCCGCATCATCATTATCATCAACTTCTTCGGCAGCAGCAACATCATCATCATCATCCTTAAGTCTCCTCTTTCACTGCAGTCTTCCTCCGCATCTCCGTCAATCCATCCCTTTTTTTCCAGGAAAGAAGAGATAAGGAGATGCGTGAGCGGATGCAGAAAGATGATGGTGGTGATGATGATGATGGTGGTGGTGATGATGATGATGATGATGCCACTGTTGATGAAGATTATGCCGGTGATGATGATGAGATGAGAGCATGGGTTGGGTTTATGGGAATGCACGTGCATTATGATAATGATGACAAAGATAGCGGTGCCGCTGGCGATGTAGATGTTGATGACGACGACAGCGAAGACGATGATATTGATGATGATGTTGGTAATGATGATGATGATGATGTTGGTGATGATGATGATGATGATGATGATGATGATGATGATAATTATGCCGATGATGATGGCTGGATTAATGGTGCCTACTTCTATGATATTCCAGCACGATAGCCATGGTGATGATCTCAACTGAGCCAGTTCATTGGAAGGCATCCAAACCTGATTGAGAAACGGATGGATGGATGGATGGATGGATGAACGGATGGATGGATGAATTGATGGATGGATGGATGGATGGATGGATGAAATGTAAAGGCAGGGGTCCCGGGAAAAATCAAACGATGTGCTCTTGTTGCGGTACTGTTCCCTGGATTTCTCCGTACATCTGTTGTATGCTTCATGAAATTAGCTGGCCACAACCATAATCATCATCATCATCATCATTATCGCTATCATCACTATCACGATCATATTCGTCATTATCATAACCATCATCATCATCATCATTGTCATTAAGCACTTCATTATGGTCTTCAGCACTGATGATGATGATAGTCATAGCGGTAACCATGACAACGTCGACCGGCGATGACAACGAATCCGATTTCCACAGAAGCTGTGGTAGCTGGCTGTCATCAAGAATGCTAGCAGGCCTTGAAACCATAATCTCCAAGCTCAGTATCGAGACCTGCACGTCCTGTTCGTCCTCTTCCTCTTCCTCCTCCTCATCCTCATCATCATCATCATCATCCTCATCATCGTCATCATCACCAGAGTAGTTGCCAACATCATCATCATCATCATCATCACTTCATTGCAAACTGACGTTCCAGCCACTCTCGCTCTGTCACTCAGGCGTAATGGGTTTATGAGCATCGTTATCATCTCGACCATCATCATGGTAGTCATCATCATCATCAACAACAGCATCGTCATCATCATCACCATCATCATATTCGCGTCTACTTCCAACACTGCATTCGTTCTGCGCTTGCGCCATCACTCGATGGAAGTGTTTGCGGAGAAGATTCCTTCGTGATGATGATGGTGCCAGTAATAATGATAATGGTGGTAATAATGATGATGGTGGTGATGATGTCCATGGGTGATGATGACGATGATATTGATGATGAGCGGGATAATTTTAGCCTTCGCGTCGCGAATGTTTTCATCAAGATTAATGATTATTTTGTTGACGTACTTGTTATTATGACTGGCCATTCTTATTTCTGCTGTTATCCATCTTCAATCAATCCATTCATCTTCTATCAATCCATCCAACCATTAATCTATTCATTCATCTGTCCATTCATCCGTCCATCCATTCATTCATTAATCAATCCATCCATCCATCCATCCAACCATCAATCTATTCATTCATCTGTCCATTCATCCATCCATCCATCCATCATCCGTCCGTCCGTCCATCCGTCAGTCCATTCATTCATCCGTCCATCCATTCATCAATCCATCCAACCATCAATCTGTCCATTCATCCATCCATCATCCGTCCGTCCGTCCATCAGTCCATTCATTCATCCATTCATCCATCCATCCAGACATGCTGTTGTTTATTGGACATTTCGTTCTTTGTTATTTGTAATTCGAACGTTTTATCTTGATCGCCGCTTCTCTATTGCATCGATATCACGACCACGATCAGCATCATCATCATCATCATCTCCTACATAACCATCATCATCATCGCCATTATAATCATCATTATCATCATCGCCATCGTTCCTCCTATCGACTCTCTGTTACGACTTTCTCGGTTGATCGTGCTACCCGATGTAATATCGATCAGTAATGTTTTATTACTCCTCGTCGTCGTCGTCGTCGTCGTCGTCGTCGTCGTCATCATCATCATCATCATCATCATCATCATCATCATCATCATCATCATCATCATCATCATCATCATCATCATCATCATCATCATCATCATCATCATCATGATTATTCATAATAATGGCTAGCCATGAATTAAGAAACGCAATGGAGTCACCGGAAATGATGACGTTGATGATGATGATGAATGATGATGATGATGATGATGATGATGATGATGATGATGATGATGATGATGATGATGATGATGATGATGATGATGATGATGAATGTAATTCAGCACTCTCCTGATATACATTATTATCGTCCTAATTACTGTCAAACACATGCACGAAAGGCAGCGTTTCATCATCATCATCGTCGTCATCATTATCGTCGTCGTCGTCGTCATCGTCATCATTTCCTGTGACTCCTTTGCTTTTCGTGACACGCGATGCGGTCGTCATTTGCATTTCCAGTAGGGAAGAGAAGATGAATGAGTGGATGGAATGATGGAAGAATGGATGGATGGATGTCAATATCATTGGATAACCACGATTTGTCGGGTATACAGTTATATGCAGTTATCTTGAAGACAAGGATGACGTTGGTAATTAACCTCGGTCTGCTACCCCGATACGTCACAATTAACCTTCCTCCTCACTGCACGCATGAATGATCAGTCCGCAGTGTATCCGAGCAGATGGAATGGTGGAATGACGGATAGGTAGATGGATGGACCTTTTGGTAGATGGATGAGTGGGTGTAATGGATGGGAGTTTTAGTCGGCAGAGTAATGGATAGTGGGATAGATGGCTAGACCTTTAGGATGGAAAGACGAATGGACGGATGGAAAAGTGAATGTAACGGATGGATGGACGGAACAATCGATAATAACGTTTTCGTTCCAAACTTCACCGAAAAAGCCTATGGGCAATGGTCAATGAATTGGAAAGTTGGATAGTTGGATGGATGGATTTGTTGAGTGCAGGATGAATCCGCTTTGGATGAGCGACTGAGCGAGCGGTGGAGTGGATTAATGAAGGAGTTTGGTGAGTACGCGGATTGGAGGCTTCATGGAAAAAAAAATATCAATCGATAAATCTCTTGAGACTGTCACAAAACTGGAATAGAGAGGATTTGAGATTTTGGTTGGGGATTTCGGAGATCTTGTTCCGGATCACAGAGATTCATGCAGCCGATCCTCGAACGAAATTGCCGACCTGGAAAAAAACTTTCCCAACATCGTCGTCGTCGTCATCATCGCCGTGGCTGTCGTTGCTACCATCGTTCTCAGTGGTACGCTTAACGTGTCGTCATTGATGCGCATCGGTTGCTGGTTGAATGCCACTCCTGATTGATTGTATTGCGTGTCCGAGTTGGGACAAGTTGGGAATGTAATTTGGTCTCATCCACTGACTCTTCATTCCTTATCTCTCTCTCACTCCACACTCACTCCTCACCCTCGGCTCACTCCACACTCACTCCTTACCTCCACTCACTCCTCACCCTCGACTCACTCACTCTGAGCAGTCACGAACTAATTCAATCACCTCTATTTTCACTCCTCCAATCGGTCTGTAAACACACACATGTCCTGCTCCGTGATTTTGCTTGAATAATCGTAAAAGCAAACATTTGACTTCTCATCGATCTGCAATCAAGTTTGAAGTTCATTTCGGGTCTTGAGTTCCTTTTACCTTTTCACCTTTACTCCAACAGCGTCGTCATCATTAACACCATCATCATCATCATCACTATCTTCATCATCAGCAGCAGCGTCGTCATCATTATCATCACAACCCCATCATCATCATCGCCATCGTGATCATAATCATCATTTTACCATTTCATGGAAAACATTTATTTGCTTTATATTTTTTTTTTCGAACATTTCCTGGAGAACTACTTGCACATGTTGACATTTCAATCCCATTCATTCGCTTTCACTCCTTCTCATTCCAAGCACTTCATTCCCAACGATGCTATACCATCCATCCATCAATTCATCCATCCATCCATCAATTCATCCATCCATCCATCCATTCATCCATCCATCCATCGCTTTCTTGAGTCTCGAATCTCAAAATACTGCGACCATCATCACCATTACCTTCATCATCGTCATCAGCAGCATCATCATCAAAACCATCAACACCATCGTCATCATCTGCCACCCATCCGAAAGTTCCACAGGGGGCATCGGGTTTCTTCTTTGTTAGGCTGCTGACTGCTTTCTCACAATGGCTATGTTTATGCGAGCCGCTTGGAGTGTCTGACCTTTGTTCCTACGTTCTCTCGTTCCGTCACTCTTCTGTCGTTCGCTCAGTCCATCCATTCTTGTTGTTGTTGGTTGAGTGTAGTGCATTTGGGTTATGTTTGTTGTTGTTGTTGTTGCTATGAATTATATTATAAACCTTGATATAAATGTTTGAGCAATCAGCGCCGTCTTTGTGAGAATTATCATCATGATTGTGGCGTCGTCATCGTCATCATCATCGTCGTCGTCATTGTGGCGTCGTAATCATCATCATCATCACCGATGACATCATTAAACCGTATTAATCCTCTCCTCGAATGCTTTTTCTGTCTTCAAATAATAATTATTTCATAATATTCGTTCTTCGAGCGTAATTTCACAGCAATTATATTCCTATCTTGCGCCTCGGTGGAGTGAGTTCGCCACCTTCGTCATCATCAATGTCATCGTCATCATCATCATCATCATCATCATCATCATCATCATCATCATCATCATCAGCTCCATCGAATGATGAAAGGAGGGATAGACATTCACCCCGATTATAGGATTGAAGCTCCAAACTGCAGCCAATCGCAACAAATAAAGATGATAATGATGTTGATGATGACGAGAGCGATGGTCATGATGATGATGCCGATGATTGATGGCAATGACAACGATGATGATGATGATGATGATGATGATGATGATGATGATGATGATGATGATGATGATGATGATGATGATGATGATGATGATGATGATGATGATGATGATGATGATGATGATGATGATGATGATGATGATGATGATGATGATGATGATGATAGTACTGGTGCGCAAATTTTCAATCCATCTCCGGGTTTTTCCTTCATCCATCCTTCACTCCATCCATCTTTCACGCGACTCGACCTTGTGTCACGTGCACAAAGACCTTGGCCAACTGATGGAAGGACGGATGGCAGAGCGTTCCATCGTCGTCGTCGTCCTCTTCAGCTTCCTTTTTTTTTCTTTCATCTTCTCTTCTTTCCATTAGTCGCTCCATCCAAACACCGAGGTGCTGATTCCATTCAGTCCGGGATGGGTGTGAAGTGCAGCTTTGATGGGGGGTACGGCGTGGGGCAGGTGGTGATACCCCCACACTCAATTTTCACTCGGAATTGGCAACATATGGCTCTAATTAACTCGGACCTTGCACATTCCTCTCGTATTTGTCCTTTTTCTAAATTTTCAGTCATTCATCGTTATCATCGCCAGCATCGTTATCATTATCATCACCAGCATCATCATCATTATCGTCGTCATCATCATCATCATCGTTGGCATTGTGTATCGTCATCCTCCCCCATACCCCCAACGGAAAGCCTGCTCATCAATAATGGAGTTCGGATATGAGGCGAGCGAATGTGGAAATGATGATGATGTTGGCGATGGTGGTGATGACGACGACGATGATGATGCGGAGTCAATTGCAAAGGGCAATTTAGGCCGAACAAGTGTCTGCATAATTTTTTTATTTCTCTTAATTTATTATCTTCAACAAACTATTATCTAACCGTATTTAAATGTTCCATATAATTATTACTGCCACATTTGTTATAATATTCTGCTATATCAATACTAATAATATTTTAATTTTATTATTACTTTATTATTATTTCTATTATTACCGGTTCGAGTGCTAATTAACATTCAGGTACCGACACCTGGTTTTCTGTCCTTCTTACCTGTATTGCCGAAGTACTTGCGTTGCGAGATTAGAGCTAATGACTTTTATTTGTTCAATCACTCATCCATTCACTCACTCACCCACTCACTCACTCACTCACTCACTCACTCACTCACTCACTCACTCACTCACTCACTCACTCACTCACTCATTCACTCATTCACTCATTCACCCAATCACCCACTCACTCACACACGTAGAATCTCGAAATTCTTGATTTAAAAACAGACACGTCTCTTTATCAGTAATAGCATCGTCTGATCCAAGTTCGGAACGTCGATAACAATTTCAATCGCTTTATCTACGCTTAAGTGTTTTTAGATGTTATATTGTTGTTGGTTATTGTCGGATATTGCGTAATATTACAACGAAAGCTACTGGGTATTATTGGCCTGCTACTCATTATGCTTTAATCCCATTTTTGTCTTCGTCGGGCGCCAAAAATTCCGCGCCACGCCTCTCGTGGCGATCATTTTAATTACGCCGTGGGACCCCCAAGTTCAACTCTTTCAAGGGCATTCAGACACCTAGTCACCCATCCACCCACCCACTCACTCTCCCACTACTCTCATTTTCGATAAAATTTATGACGGCTGTTTGGCAGCTGCAATGAAAGGCTTTCATTTTATTCTACAACGGGTTTAAATGTTTGAAAACGGAATAAGTCTGTCCGAGGTTTGCGTTTAAACCACCATGATTATCATCGCCGCTATCATCGTCATCACCAATCGTCTTTAATTTTTTTTTTCTTAAATATTTTTTATCATCGTGGAAAAAATAAAAAAAACCTTTTTTCGAACAATTATTGCTCACTTTTCTTTTCTGCAAGAATCTTTTTGAGGAAATTTAATTTTTGTCTCTCTTGAGATAATTGCTAAATTCCTAGAGGTCTAGAGAACATCATCATCATCACTATAGCAATCATCGTCACCATACCACCATGGTCGTTATTGCCGCTATAATCATCATCATTGCCATCACCGTCGCCATCATTAAAATCGTCATCATCATCATCATCATCTCAATCATTATCGTCACTATTTCCATCCTATTCCTCTCTCTCCAGCCACTCCTCAAGCTCTCGTTAATTAGCGTGCCAGGAATTATCTCGCATGGTCGGGCATTTTATTTTCCAGCTCCCTCTGGTTTTCATTCAACCATCCCCCTTCACGTTGCCATGACCACCACGTTGCCTCGTGGAATGCTCGGGGCTAGGGAGGTGGAAAATTTACGGCCGAATAAAAGCCGATAGAACGTCGCGAGAAGGATGTGTTTTTTTACTTTTTTATATCCGTTTTTTTTCTTTATTTCTTTCTATTTGAGAGAGGAAAAAATCCATAAAAACAATTTCGCGAGTTGCGCTCCCCATTGTTTCCGCCTCCTCCCCGCCATATTGGATTCTTGTTCGGATCGATTCACTAATAACAACGTCATTATCACCCGTCCCGCAATTGATTGGAGTAATTTTTGTTCTTGCTATCGCAATTCTTGTTACTGCTTATTATATAATTCTATCATTACTATTATTGATCACAATCATAATTGTTCTCGTCCAGGTCTTCTTGTGGTCAACGTAACTTGGAGAGGAAAAACATACGTCGGTACGCTCATGGACGCTACCAGGCACCATTGGGCTCCACCCAGGTAACAAACGATTAAAATAACTTTAATAATGACATTATTATTATTATTATTTTAGTCTTATTATTTTATCGTCATTAGTGCGGACATTTGATATGTCAAGGCGTCGATTAAATATATCGTGCCAATTAATATTCATGACTCATGAATTACTTATGACATTCCGTCAGGTTTACCGGTGAATCTCCGACGAGCGATCTCGACGGAAGGGCGCAAAAGGGCAGAGGGAAAAGGGGGAGGAACAATCCCGTCGCGCCACCACCCCCTGTTCGACCGGACAATGGCAGCGACAGGAAACTCCGCAGCAACCGCAACAATGGCAATAACAGCAAGCAACTGCAAACGGCGCCGAGTCCAGTGAGAAGCAACTGCGCCGCGGGAAACGATTTCGGCTCGAAAAAGAGTCGAAACGATCAGTCGAACGACGCCATGTCGTACAACAATAACATCTGCCGTAAAACTTCGACGAGATCCGAGTCCCGGATGTCCTACACGGAGAATACTCACGATGACGGCCTAGGCTACTCCAACTCCGCGTCCGTATTGATCGAATGTCCGGAAGAAAATTGCAATAAAAAGTACAGGAACTCGGTCGGACTGAAATACCACCAGACGAGATGCCACCAAAACAAGACGACCCCCAACGCAGCTACCGTAAACTCGTCCAGGGACTCCCCAGTCGCCGAAGCCACTGGAAAGACGTTGATTACCAAAGAAGTCGCCATAAAGAACGATATACAAGAGAGAAACTCAATAAGCTCCGAGGACGGCAACGTGTCGCCGTCTTCGTCATCGTCATCGCATTCTAACGGCCAAAAGCACAGATCCTCTAAAATGAATTCAGTTCTAAGACAGAATGATTCTTCCAAGCAGTCTCACGTTTCTCTGGAATCAGCTAAAAAGCCGCCGACCGACGAACCATCCGACACCGGGGTTCACCCATCCGGCCACTCCAATTCTTCTTTCCCACTCGTCTCTCCAGCGACATCTTCCTCTCCGCCGGTCGTTCCCTCGCCCCCTTCTTCCTGTATCAACTGCATTCCTGCTGATAAAATCCCATCGACTGGAAACACAGAATTGAGCGCAGCTGCTCCAAACGCTTCGCCGCCTGACGCAAAAAGCGTCGGCGAAACTGAAGTCTCACCAGAAGCTGGCATCAAGGGTCTGCTTGTTAGCAATAGCAGCAGCAACAACCATAATAACAACAATAATATTACTAATAATAACAACAATAGTAATAATAATAATAATAACAACATCAGCAGTGGTAATGGCGTCAGCGTTAATTGCGGCGGTAACGAGTTGAAGCAACATTTAATTTCAACCATGATCCACCAAACGACCGAGACGTGTCCTACAGAGAAGAGCATCAAGAGGAAGAAGAGGGAGAGACACCCGCCGGCCGAAAGAAGCGAGGTGAACGTCGCCACGTCGGACGGTTGCTGCGCTCCGAGCGCCAAAAATCCGAAATTGGAAATTGACGCCAAGGAGGGCGTAGCAGTCCAAGATAAAATGAACATCGAAACGATAGGTTCCTTTTCCAATTCTTCCGGTGTGATTTTGTCTGCCTCGGTCCCGGTAACATCGATGACGGCAGCATCTTCGAGTCTGGCTGGAAATTTGTACGCCGGAACCATCGACAGGCCCATCTATATTTCTGCGCCGTCGGATGAATGTTTGACGCCCTTCAACTCCTCGTCGAGTACCCTTGCGTCGACATCATCCGTCATTAGATCCACATCTTGTCTTCCGTCGACTTCAATCTACGAAGTCATCCGCGACTCTCCTCCAGAGATGAATACGACTGTATCCGCCACAGCTGAGAACAGCGTCGTGTACTCTACGCATGTATCCATTAGTGGCCCGCCTGAGACGTCAACACCAAAACAGGCATCAGACAAACGACATAGCCCTCTGACAACAACCTCAGGAGATTTTCCCTCCCATGGTTCCAGTGCGATATCCATGGACTTAGGCAGTTCCCCAGAGTTCACACACAGTAAGAGACTGAGACTTACTCCAGCAGAAGACAAAAGCACATCCCAACAGCAGCATAAGAATCCACCATCTGAGTTAAACGCCATCCCACAAGATGCCCCTTCCCCCGCCTACTCGGACATCTCGGACGCCAACGAAAACGCACCCATGCTGGAGAAAGAAGCCAACCAAACTTCCATGAGCACAGAAGATGAAGTCAGTGTGATGAGATGCCTTTCCTCAGAGGGGCCCTCAACTCCATTGGGTGGACCAAAACAGATGCAGGATTCTTTCGTATGCAGTCCCTTCTATGGTTTGATGCCTCAGTTGACACCTGTAGTTTCTTCTCCTGTAGTGGTGAACAGGGAGTTTTCCAGTAAGTTTTCCCTTGTTGGAGGATCATCGTCCAACCAGTACGGACCTGAAGAGGTAGCTCCGATCGAAAAACCAAGCCCTCCAGCTTCAGAGAGCAGCCAAAAAGGAGAGAACAAATTTGGAGAGCAGACTTCGTCTTCCTCATTATCATCGTCAAAGAAACACGATTTCTCACAATCATCTCAACGTAGTTCATCTAGCCAGATGATGAGCGACACCTTGCGAAAAACGCCATCGACATCTATCATGTCGAGTGACATCCCTCCCAACCAACACATTCACCTGTTGACAGTTCCCCCGATGTCGACTCTAGGTTTTCCTCAGACTCTCTTTTCGGGGCCATACAACTTTGGTGACAGAGAGGTGAGAGCTCACTGGGAAAGATTCCTGGAAATGCACCAAAAACAATATGATGTAGAACTACATAAGGAATTGGATGCCAAGTACAGAGCAGAAGGTTCATCTCTAAAGCACCCCTCAGAGTACAGAGGTATGCTTCCTGCTCCTCCCAGTCTCATATCGGACCATAGTAAATTCAAGACAAAGGAGGATTACTCAGTTCTAAATCCTCCAATCTGGGATGGCCAGAAGAATCAGACAAGAGATATTTCAGAGTTGAGAGGGGCTCCATCCTCTGAACACCACAGCAAAGGAATGTCCTCAGACAAGTACGATCGCAAGTACCTTCCTCCTCCCCACATGCTCGAACAACCATTTCAGCATCAATCTAAAGCTGGTGCTGGAGAAGGAGGCAAGCCATCAGCAGTGGTTGCTCCACAAACAAGAGAAAAAATAGGAAATGGTCAGCTGCCCAAGGGTTCCTATGATACCAACAGTCGAGAAAGCAGGAGCTTACTGCAACATCACCCCAAGTATTCATCTCCAGCCAACAACTGCAGCAGTACCAGCAGCTACTCTGGAAATTTTGCAGCAAAGAACTCGCGAGAGGGACGCCAACAATCAAAAGAAGACAACTCTTCCAACCTGCACAAAAAAGACGAAAACAACATGAAATCAAGTTCTCTGAATACAAATCCAAAAGCAAAACTCAAATCTGGCTCTGGCGATGTTGGCTCCTCTCAGCAACCTACTGGCTTACAGCTCCCACCTTCGCCATCACCAATGCCTGCACCTTATCCTCCACCTTCCTTTTACCCTCCATTTTTGACTCCAGGCACGCCCTATATGCCCAGTCCGTTTGATCCTGCATTCCTATCGACTATGAACCCAATGGCAGCTCTGTTGCAACAACCCCCTTATGGCATCCATCCTTCTCAGATACTTCATCCGGCTGCCGCAGCCCCTGGATCCCTCAATATCAACACATCCGACCCGAAATCTCAAGCTCCTGGCCATCACAGGACCTGCTTGGACTATGATTCTGGGGCTGCACATCACAAAATACATGAGTTGAAGGAGGTCGCCAAAGGTGAAGCCCCTTCGGGCAACCCAGGCAGCTCCCTGGAGAACCGACCCCTTTCATCAGGAGGCATGCAACACTCCTCCGTCATACAGTCTGGCAATTCCTCTTCAGTCAGTAGAGAATCCGTCAAAGAAAAAGATTTGCCATCAGAACCAGCACTACAGAGACACCTACACACTCACCATCATATGCATGTTATTGGTCCATACGCCTACATGAACAGTGAATGTGAGTCAAATAATAAAAAGCATTAGTCACTAAAAATTTTTAAATCATATTTTCCTTATCTTCATTAGCTGCCATGCTGGCCTCCCAACCAAACAATTCTTCTGGAGTGTCCCCGCAGCTTCCCCATCGTCCATCCTACTTAGGGAAATAGCTGGTAATTAAACAGTTTTACTAGAAATCTTTCCTAAACGCATAGGGATTGATACGACTGTGTCTTAATTGTTCTTAGCCGTACAAAAAATCTGGTTTTATCTACTCATTTGAAGAACTCACACCTGTTGACTGCATTTCGATCGGAGTGGCTGATGATTCAGAGTCTTAACCACATTCCCGTTTTGTTTTTTGTTTCTTTTGTTATTCGGTACTAACTTGTGATAACGAAGCCCCATGTGTGGTTTTTCTTAAATCCTTCTGAATCTAACTCGCAAATTTGTAAACTGATGAATTTTATCCAAAAGTAGCGCGTGTAATCTAAACTCGTGAGAAATTTTTAGCGAACCTTTCAACCGTCGAATAGCCAGCGACCACAACCCGGGAAGATTAGGACGGAACTCGTCTGTTTTTGGCTTTCTAGCGTATTTGTGGGTGTGTTTGTTTTTTTTTGCATAACGAATAAATGTACATAAACTGCTTTTAATTGTGATTGTTTAATTCTCTTTTCTTTCCTTGTTTAAACAATTATCACGGTCAGTACATCGTTGCTTCTCTATTTTGACGGATTTTCGATTATGTCGTTAGATAATCAGGGATTCTTCGCAGCTATGTCTAGCTTTATCATTTCATCCACTAGTAATTGGTCAAATAATTAACTAACGTAATTAATTAATAATTAGTTGGATAGTTGAGTGCGATATTTTTTGCTAGAAACGTCTTTCTTGTACTGATCTACTTATGGCCACATTATGGAGACATGGCGATCATCATTTTTATAACTTTTATATCGCAGCTCGTTTCAGACGGACTTTGGTCATTAGATTACAAAAGTTGTTAAGATGATAACATACGGTGATAATACGCAACAAAGCCACTTCAACATGCTTTGAATAATAGATTTAAAACATCGGCAAAAAAAACTAATGAATAAAGACTTTTTCATCATAAAACAAACAGATAAAACTCACCGCTCCCCTTTGTGCACGGCATTTGTTTAGAACCATATGGAACTATAAATGCGCACATGAGAATTAGTCGTGTTATTGTTATTTTATTCTGTGGAGAGCGAATAAGATTGATGAATGGAAGAGCAGTTAAAACCGCGACTGAGTAATGACTTCCACGACTCGTTTCAAGCTTCGAAGCGTCATTATTTCCTCTTTTCATTCTTCTGGATTTTTTTCATTTTTTTTTTTTTACAAAAAGTGCGAACAGACTTTGTAGAGTAAGATTCTCTAAGGCCACGTTAAAATTTTAACAACAGCCATTAAAAATTCACAAACGGCCTTTGAAATTAATTTTCAAAATAGTAGGAATAGGTTCGCTAAGGTTGATGAATTCGATGTATTTTGTGTGGATTCTAGCGAATATAATAAAAAAAAGTTTTTTTCTTATTTAGAATTTCACGTAAACCGTATTTATAACAAAATAACAATGTAACAAAGTTATTTTACATTATTTTAATACTAAATTATTTAATTTAAAAATTGTTTTTTGAAAAAGACATTCGCTTTGCCCCAGTCGAATTCTCCGTTCGAATAAACACTTTCGATGTAATCTCGTCTGCTCGGTGCTTGCGCTCAATTTTGTCTGAAGGACGTTTTGACATAAGTTCATTTTTATCTGCTTTACAAGGTAGCCCTTACGACTTTTGTAGAAGACGGAGTTAGGTTTCGTGCAATTAAACATTGCTTAATAAGGTTCCAAAATAAATCAACGATTGCGTGAGTACGTGGCACATTTAATTTTCGGTTTACAAAGATTTGCACTCGGAATACCAGTAAACCAAAATGTCATTGGCCGGGCTGAAAAAGCAATTCAACAAAGCTAATCAAGTGAGCTTATTGCATTAATAATAATAATAGTTCAGGTCAACAAATACTGTACTTGAATTGAATTGAGTCCATATGTGATTAACCATACTGCAAGTATTCGCTTTGCATCGATTATCGCTTTGTCTAGACTCCAATCTCTTATTGCATTTCATCAAGTTTAATGTAAGCATCAGGACCAGATTATCCATAATGCAAAATAAGTGCTTTTTAATATTTAATTTATCAAATGCACTTAAAATAATCTCATGTCCACCATCATTCAGTATGTCAGTGAGAAGATTGGGGGAGCAAAGGGGACAGAACTTGATGATGAATTCTTGACATTAGAAAAGGTACTTATAGCCATTAAAAATTTCGATTGACTTCATGGTATCAATGTCGAGCTAAGATGGTAGCTCGATCTTGTTGTGAACTTCAAAGTCACTATTGCATTTAACATGACAGCTTTATTAATTCAGTCCTGTTTTCACTTTTGATCAATAGCCATTAAATAGAATAATGGTTAAGAAACAACATTGCTCTTGCTTTCAAAATTGTTTTCTTTCTTCAAAAAACCATAAAAAAAAGTCAAATGACATAAAAGAAATCAACCCATGACTTTGAGTAAAACTTGTCACTTGAGGCAATGATTAACTTATCAACAGCCTATTTCAGCTGCATGAGTTAATCCCAAAATGAAATGTTAACTGTCGACCAATGACTGGCAAGGTTTTGGGGTTTTTACACGGCCGAATCAAATCCCGGGGAATTCAAATCCCGGGGAATTCTTTGATGGGAGTCATCTTCAATGTTCATTATTTCTTTTTTAATATATTTCTGAAAATTAAGATTAATTATTATATTGTGAATATTTTTTTATATTTATTTTGTGAATGATGATTCCTACCATGTTGAATTTGAATATGTCAATCAAGTTAGATCATAGTATTGAAGGGAAGATAATCTTTTGACTTTTAATTTTATGATCTTCGACTTTTAATCCAAAAATGATATGTTAACTGTCGACCAAGATGACTGGCAAGGTTTTGGGTTTGTACACGGCCGATTTCAAATCCCCGAGAAGACGGGAGTCATCTTCAGTGCTCATTATTTCTATTTTAATATATTTCCAATAATCAAGATTAATTGTTATATTGTGCTTATTTATTTTGTGAATGATGATTCCTACCATGTTGAATTTGAATATATCAATCAAGTTAGATCACGGTATAGAAGGGAAGATAATCTTTTGACTTTTAATTTTATGATCTTCGACTTTTAATCTAGCGGTCTTCGACTTTTAATCTTATGATCCTCGACTTAATTGCTCCATAAGTCACGTGTCTCACTTTTAAAGCGTTCGTGTCGATCGCTCTCCTTGGTACGAGGTTTTATTTCTAAATGATTATTTTTTGCGTATCTTCCGTCACCACGGAGATGCTATCAGAGGAATTGACCTTTTGATAGTGATGGTTGGCTGTGGACATTGGTGATGAAATTTGGATGCTGACATTGCAAACATGCAAGATTGGCATTTTTAATGTTTAAGTTTTAAATGTGAATCATTTTGGAGATTAACATAAAATAAAAAGTTTTGAAGTTTGGAGTTACTGGTTATGTGTAAAAATTTTTTATTTTATTATTTTTATTTTATTTTTTTACGAATTCTCTTTGACTTATTTCATAACTTCTGCACGCTCAGTTGTGCAGTGTTATCGTGGCATCTTATTATTATTATTACGTCATCATCGATTGTGTAACATTTGCTTTTAATTAGAAATGATTGTAACCATCTCTTTAAGTAACGCTTATCGATCATAATTTCCGAGGACATTATTTATTTACTTTGCAAATCCTATCCACCGTAACAAATGTCCTTACATTTGTACAATGTTTTCAAACACAATTACTAGTGAAATTAGACATATCTGTAAGAATTAACTCAGCTTGACAAGATAATTAGAGTCCATTCTGTCCTATCCCTCTCTCTCTCTCTCTCTCTCTCTCTGAGGCAATGCAAATGCAATCCAAAATGGTCGCTCTATCGGTACCCTGTTATCTGAGGAATTTTAGGATTCACAAACATTTTCCACTTTCAATCATGAATTTTCCCTCTTGTTTAAGAGGCATTCCACCGTGGAAAAATATTGAGCAAACGTGGAAATGATTCGAAAATGAGTCTAAGTCTTCATTTTGTTTTTCTCTGCTGTTTCTCCTGAGCTATCGTGATTTATCTCCATTGCTGAGCTTCGGAAACAAGGACAGATGGATGGAATGTTTGAATGGAAGGATGGATGAATGAATGGGTAGGTGATAAATGGATGAATTTTTTTGGTTTGTGGCTTGGAAGTTCCCTGCAAGCTAGTTATTTGATATTAAATCTCCTATCTGATTACAAGCCGAGTATATCACTTGGTCCATTTTCAAGTTGTTTTTCTGCCTGCTAGTTTTTGTTTTTTTTAATTACCTCGTGGGCATCTGCTTTCGGTACCTTTGGAAATTTCGGACAATTTGTCTATTAATAAGTTAATTCAACCTTGTTAGTGAAATTTAGTTACGGATGAAAGCATTCAGTTATATTTTTTTTGTCTGTTCATGTTCATCCCATGCATCGTGGTTGTTCATTCACATTTAACGTCATATTTAACAATTATAATTGTAACTGGCTTTAATAATGGACATCTTGTCTTACTAATATTATTATTTTTGAGATCATCTTTTATCCTTTTCAATATTACAACCTCAATCAATGCATGTTTCTATATTGTTGTAATAATTTATAAATAAGCATAATATTACATTATTATTATTAATATTATAATATATAATAAGTTATAATAATTGAATTATAATACATTCCGGGAAATAAAGTTATTGTATTTTACAATTATTTTTACTTTATGCTGGACATTAATTTCAATGATTTTTGATGAATTTTTATTTATTTATTACTTAAATGTATTTAAATTGTTACATAAACATCCAAGCCATTTTATTTAATAACTGATTAGGGATGAGAAATGGGAGAGAGAGAGAGGTCCAATATAATTTCTCATGTTGGTTCTCTATCATCATCATCATCATCATCACCATCATCACCATCATCATCATTATCATCATCATCATCTCAATGGCTGATGCCCCTCTATAAATAGTCACGTTAGAACTACCAGTGGGAGTAAGCCTCGTTTGGTGAATATTTCAAACACAAAACAGCAACAACAGCAGCAACAACAACAGCAACAATGTTTATTAGCCGCTACTGTGGGTTAATCTCCTTCATGGGAAACATGTGTTTGTTGTTCAAACTCAACCTAGAGATGATGATGATGGTGGTGATGACGGTGATAATTATGATGGTGATGTTGATGACGACAATAATAATGGCAATGATGATAACGATGCTGATGCTGCTGTTGATGTCGATGATGATAATGATGATGGCTGCAGAAAATCCAGGGAGGATGGCACACTTGGCAGTCTTATTGCCTGTCTGATTATTTATTTCCTCCTTGGTTTTTATACCATCGAGTCTGCATCGTCATCATCACCAACAGCAAATCATCATCATCATCACTACGAGCATCATAATCACAAACGTCATCATCACGATCATCATAAACGCCTTCATCAATGGGATCATCAAAGAGTCGATGGTCCAACTACGTCATCCGTGATGCTTTTTTTTCTTATGATTTTTGTTGTTGTTGCTGTTGATGTTGTCTGATGATAAGTACTTTGATTTTTAATTTCCTCGTAAGCGTTGAACGACTGTAAGAGCTTCATTAAATATCCATCCATACATCCATACATATCTTCTTTCTTTCATTTATTATCCATACATCCATCCATCCATCTATCCATCCTCGGTGTGTAGGCATGGATGCATTGATCTGTCCAACGACTTTTGGCATGATTCATCGTCATGAGGTTGAATGTGTTGTTGTTGTTGTTGTTGTTGTTGTTGTGTTGTTGTTGTTGTTGTTGTTTTGTTGTTGTTGTTGTTGTTGTTGTTGTTGTTGTTGCTGAGGCATATATCGTTATTTTTTAATAGTTTCCCGAAGCTTATGTACGCTGAATGGGTATTTTGTATTTTTGGATTTCAAACGACCTTCTTATTAACATCATCAGCAACACACGTACAGGTTAGCACGTGTAAGCCGAATGGGTTACGTGCCTGCATACGGCGGTAATGGCAACAGTCGTAATGTGTCGTGTTCGAAACCCAGCCTGCACTGCCGCCAGCGCCCTTGGGAAGGAGCGCTATATAAATGGTTACGAGAAGCGCCTCTTACGCTAAAGCATGTGGCGCTATATAAATGAAGTTACAATTACACACGGAAACACACGCACAATACTCGTCACACACACATCAAAACATCGGAGTTAGTCCAACTTGGAATCCATCGATGTTGACCTTGAATTTGCAACAACAACCTCACAACAGTGTTGTACGTCTTGTTGTTTGAGCTGTTGATGAGGATGAAGATGAAGATGAAAGTAGAGAGGTTTAACTTAATCTAGTGCAAGGTTTGATGTGAATATGAATATCACTCACGATGATGATTATGATGATGGTAGTGGTGGTGGTGATGATGATGGTGGACTACTGCCGCTGCCCGGCAATATGATCCTCTAAATAGAACAACATTTGTAAATATCCTCATCGAGAAACTAACATAACAAACAACAGTGATAATAATTAAAACAATAATATTAATAATAATAAAATAATAATATTAATAGTAACAATAATAATAAATCGCTCATTTCTGTGTGGAGAGAGTAATGAGGTCATTTTGTTGCGAGTTCACTCCTGCTTCTCTAACAACATCAACTATCCTCAACAGCTCTACAGATGAAACATCATCTTGCGATGGCAGGGTTGATAACGATGCCTATGATGATGATGATGATGAAGTCCAAATCATCTGAGTTATGCAACGGACCATAATCAAATAAATAAATAAAGATGATGATGATGATGATGATAACGACGATGATGATGATAAGGATGATGATAATGATGATAACGATTATTATGATCATATGATTTATAACGTCATGACTATAACGATGATTGAGTGATTTTTAAATCGATGATTCAACTAATTGAAACGTTTTTAAAATAAGGAAAATAATCGTTCCCAAGGCAGACGACAACAGGTTAGATGTTGCTATGACGACGACGACGACGATGACGTTTCCATGGGAATTCATAAGAGCTCGTTCTCTGAATAATTCCCTCTCGCTAATTATGAGACTATTGAGGATGTTTTGACAAATAATATTTTGATAGACGCACTAGTTGAGCAGTAATTATTTCATCGTCGACATATAATCACGCGATAATATTAATTATCGCCATCATTATCATCATCACCATTGCACAGTCAATATCGCCTTTCATCATCACCACAGTGATAATATCATAACTTCTCGACGTTAGGTCTGTTTTGGATCAAATGCAGTTTTCCTATTACCAAACCAATATCACTCAATCACTACCTGCAATTACAATGTCCTGTGTAACACAATATTATTTTTATTATTATTATTATTATTATTATTATTATTTTAATTACATCATTCATAATTCACCAACCACCTGGGATTATACCACTCACAATTCATTGACTACCACCATCATCATCATCAGCAGCAGCATCATGTTCGTGTGCCACCTTCATTCCAGGTAGCTTTGTTTTATTGCCTTTCATTCCAGCTTCTCCATGTTCTATCTGTGTGTGTGTGTGTGTGTGTGTGTAAGAGCCAGAAATAACCATATACTCCACGAAAACAAGTTCTCATACTCTTTATAATCCGAGATCCAAACCAACCCGATGATGATGGTGATGATGATAGCGATGATATAATGATTCATTATATTCTTAAGCAATTAAACGCATTCAGTGCACTGCCATATTTCAGAATTAGGATTAACTTAAGCGGGTTCTTTTTTAAACTTATTTATTTATTTATTTATTTATTTACGTTATTTATTGCTTCAAAAAAAAATAAAAAAAGGAAATACTCTACACTTGAATTTAAAATTTAAAAAATACATTTAAAAAAATTGAAGCTAATGGTGCTTAAAAAGAGGGGCAGACGATTTAAAAGCTTAAACTGGAGTCTGATTTATCTTCTTTGGTAAACATTCCGATGGATGGAATCGTCTTCGTCAGCTAGATAATATCATCCTACTAAGTCGTAATGTAATGTTGTCGTCATCATAACTATTACTTGTAATAAATGCTTTTAATTTTTTAAACAATAAAAATCACCATAACTTTATCATCTTTGTTACACATTATTACGTAATTATTGTTTTCTTTTCAATTCAATGATAAATGATTCAGCACTGCTAATTAATGTTATCCTATTATTAGCAGCATCATTGCGGTTGTTGTGGATGATGGTGATGATGATGGTGATGATGATGATGATGGTGGTGATGATGATGATGATGGTGGTGATGATGATGATGATGGTGGTGATGATGATGATGATGATGGTGGTGGTGATGATGATGATGATGTTCTTATCATTCACCATAGAAAGTTGATGCCCTCAACAAGCTCATTGAAGAGATAACACCAAAGACTCATGAACTTCTCCAGCCAAATCCAGGTTTGAAGTGAATATCATCGTCGTCGTTGTCATCATCTTTCTCCATCTTAATCATCTTCTTGACTTCATTGTATTTATCATTTATCAACAACCTTGTTTATATCTGCAGCATCATAAACATTGTTATCATCAACTTTATCATTCTACATCCTGGATCCTTATCATCATTTCATCACCATCTTCTTTGCTTTATTATCATAAATCTTATCATTCAGAGCAGGTTGTATATCTTTAGTAAGTGGGTATTCATTCATAAATTATTATTGTATTAATAATTTATTGTTAATGTTTCATGATTATTAAGCATTTATTACATATTTTATTGATAATATTATAAAATAATTAAATATTATGAGCGATATTTATCTGGACAACTGATATGACCTTGCAGTTGATTGATGCATTGAAAAGTCCTTGAACCCTTCAAAAATTCAATTTGTTTTGGTTTCAATTGTCAGATTAAATTGGCTTATCCTCCATGTTTAGTTTAGTTTAGTGTGAAATCATATTAAATATTATTCGTTTTATTGATTTTTAATGATATTAATAATAATAAAAGTAGTAATAACAATAACAACAACAACAATAATAATAATAATAAATATAACACAATAATAATAATAATTTTTTATGTTATCCCTTACAACCCCTGAAACATTAATCTTACCACCACCACCAATCAGTTTTGCACCTAATTAACCTCGATTACAGCCACCAGGGTGAAACTACTGGCTGTGAAGTCTGTGTCAAAGTTGAGAGGTCAAACCAACCAGACGATTTACCCTCAACCAGAGGGTCAACTTGCAGACTGCATGTCAAAGTATGGCAAGGAGCTTGGGACGGATTCGCTGCTAGGCGAGTGGTTTTAATTTATTTATTTATTTATTAAATTAAACGAGTATAAGAGACAGAAGCATCTTACAAACACGTCTGCTCACGGGCAAACGAGCAACAGAAGTCGAGACATGAATTTCGAGGAGAATTGATGGTGATGATGATTAATAAGTTAATAAATTAATCAACTAATTAAATGTTAGAGAGTTAATTTGAATTTATCAACATGATAAACTGAATTTTAATTTTATTCATAAGGGGATAATTTTTATCAAAGAAACATTGTTTTAAAGTTGTAAAATACATCTTTCACATTAGATTACATCTTACTATTAACTTGTTCATGACATTATGCATGATATTACATTATACATACATACATACATACATACATACATACATACATACATACATACATACATACATATATTTTTGCATATTGTTATATTAATATATGATAATATATTAGGCGTGCAGGTTAGCCGAATGGGTTACGTGCCTGCATACGGCGGTAATGGCAACAGTCGTAATGTGTCGTGTTCGAAACCCAGCCTTCACTGCCGCCAGCGTCCTTGGGAAGGAGCGCTATATAAATGGTTACAAGAAGCGCCTCTGACGATATGCATATGGCGCTATATAAAAAAATAAAAAAATGAAGTTACATCCCCAATTACAGGGCAGTCCCTGACAGAGGCAGGGGAGTCTTACAGGCAGTTGGCAGACATCAAGTACTCATTGGAGGATGCAGTTCAGCAGAACTTCTTGGAACCACTTCAACAACTGCAGAACAAGGAGCTCAAGGAAGTCAATGTATGTATTCTGAGTTGTTGTTGGTGCTATTATTATTATTATTATTATTATTATTATTATTATTATTATATTATTATTATTATTATTATTAATATCATCATCATCATCATGAGATTATTACTCCTCAGTTCCATAGGAAGAAGCTTCATGGCCGCAGACTTGATTTTGACTGCAAGAAGAGGAGGCAGGAGAAGGGTCAGCTATCGTGACACATTATAATATTTATATAATATAATGTATAATTATAATATTAATATAATATAATATATAATTGTAATATTAATATAATATATAATTATAATATTAGTTTTTTTTATAGAGAGAGAAATTTATTTTCAAAATATTCAAACACAGTTACAAAACTCGTTTAATTGTACACATAGTCGTAACTGTTGTAAAAAAAAGCTCAGCCCGAAGGGATACACTCCCGCTGACGGGCTGCCCGTTCGAACGACAAGAATTTTAAACCAAGCATCACCAACGTCACAAAATTAAGGAATTGTCCGGAAGTTCAAAAATAAGGTGGCAGTTCCGAAATGCAAGAAATCCGACGCACTTCAAAAAAGGCACATGAGATGGTTTTACATAGTCAGGATATGTGATTTGTAAGTACGTTTGAAAATAAATATGGAATTAGAGGAAGTAATGGTGATGGGAATCGAAGAAATATGCGAGGGCCAGAGCACTTCAATGAAATGTTTTTGAACTTGGTTCGACAAACTTCGGGTCTATATTTGTCGACGGACAGCAAACAGCAAACGATACGAGTGAATATCCGATGAACGTTTAAAAAAGTTGTTGAATGAACGAGGCAATAGATTGTTTGAATATTTATACATAAAGTCATTTATTTGGTAAAAGTTTAAAATAGAATTTTCATAGAAGTTTGGCTTGGAAGATGATAAGTGTATAGTATAAACATAACGGAAACAGTTTTGTTGATATAAAACTGAATCGTGGATAAAATTTCGTTATTTTTTTAAATCTTCAAAAAAAAGACATAATTTATATGATCTTTTTTTTCCTTGATTATTCTTTTTATTGAAACACAAAACCAGTACAAGTTGGAACCGAATGGGATAAAAAAAGGAACTATCGTAAGGGAAAAACTCCCGCTAACAGACGTCCTATCGCCATTGATGAATAAATTTGCGTTTCAATGTCACCAAGTCACGTGTTCATCCAGCCAAACACCCAAAAATCTACATTTTGTTATACGATTAATAACAACGTCATTTAAAAATAACGAAACATCGAAGTGAATGGGTTTGGCTTTAGAATGAAACAGGATGTAATTCGTCTTTTTTTTTTAAATTTAGGGAAAGTTTATTAGTACAGAACCGGTCAAACAGGATGCTTAGATTAATATTAATATTTATTGTCAGATCTCTGCCAGAACATAACAAATTAGTGTCATTTGCAAATAAAATGAAATCGAAAAACAAGCCATTAATAGGAATAATGAATAAAAGTGGACCCAGGATGGAGACCTAGGACGAACCACAGGTGACGTGTTGAACCGGTGAAGTTGTGTTCAGAAGGTGGACCTGTTGGGTTCTTCTTGACAAGTAGCTCCTGAACCATTCCAAAGCGATGCCTCTAACTCAATGATAGTTCAACTTTCTTCAGGGAATGGCGTGATTGGCAGTGTCGTACAGTCCAGGAATATTCCGATGGAAAATTTATTTTGATCGATTGATTTTGCAATTTTTGTGTGAAGATGTTGCATTAGTGCCATGGACTGTGAAAGTTGAGTGATCCTTTCTGAAACCGAATTGATCATCTGAGATCATGGAACATTTACAGAGATATTTGCAGAGCCTGGTGTTTCTCAAAGAACTTTGAGAAGTAGATTAAGATTAAAATAGGTCCGTAGTTGGAAATTTATCGTATATTGTCAGACTCTTGTATTGGAATTGTAATATTAATGATCCTAATTACCATAATATATTACAACACATTATATTACTGTAATAATCATCTCATTGATATTCAACGATTTGAAATGAACGAAGGAACGAGCGATGACGACATCAGGGCGGCTGAAGAGAAGTTCTTTGAGAGCAAGGAACTTGCGGAGGCTGCCATGTTCAACCTGCTGGAGAATGAGGCATGGATTGTATTGGATCATCACCATCATCATCATTATCACCAGCATCATCATCATCGCAATAATTTTCGTTATCATCACCATCATTGTTATCATTATTATCGTCATCATCATCATCATCACCATTGTTATCGTCATCGTGATTTTTCTGTTATTAATCATATTAATTTGATTGGAATTCTTACTTTTAAAAAATGTAGTCGTCGAATGTTGTATTTTCACTCTTGGTTGTCGTTATCCTGTATTCGACCAGGTCGAGCAGTTGCTCCAGTTGTCTGCCTTCGTGGAGGCGGAGTTGAATTATCACCGCCAGTCGTACAGCATCCTGCAACAACTCGGCGAATGTTTGAACCAAAAGTCAGTTTTGTTTCGTTCTGTTTGCTGATGTTTTCGTGATGCACCGTGTGTGAGTGCGTGTGCATGGTGAGACATTGACTTAGTCCGACTTTCTGACCTCTGACGTGTATTGATTGGGCTCTCATTTACATTTTAAATTAGGCATGTAAAGAAACAATTACATTACTTAATTGATGTGCTAATATCATAATAATAAAATAAAATATTTAATGTAATAGTAACAACAGTTAATACTTCATATTTAAAATATATTATCACAACTGCAGCCTATACCCTAATGATCTCCAAACACCTCTATTTGAATTTTCAAAATACTCTCAGATGTAAAGAGGCCTCCGACAGACCAAAGAGAGAATTTGTTTCCAAGAAACCGGTCCAGTCGGACTTTGGTGACAATCGACCCGCGGACCTCGGGGGGAGTTTCACGGCAGGAAACGACGCCGTCAGGGTTTCTCCAACGGTACCAACACCCCCCAACAGAGGTGAGTCAAATTCAGTTTGTGATGTTGGCTTGTTTGTTTTAAAGTTATTACTTTTTAGAATTCAAATTTATTATTTTTTATAATATAGTGTTAGTTTTTATTATTATTATTATTATTATATATTTATAGTTTTTCGAAATTATATTGCTTATATAGAATTATTTTTTTATAATCTGGAATTGTTATTTTTTAGAATTTAAATTTATTTCGTTAATTTAAAATTATTATTTCTTAGTTTTTTTCATTTTCTCCCTAATGGAACTCATGAGTAATTCATGACTTTTTAATTTTATTTTTAAAAAATTTTGTTTTTGTTTATTTGTTTTTAAATTTATCTTCCTCATTATAATTTTATGTTTTAAATTTCATCTTTTATTTTTTATAAACACTTTTCTCTTTTTGTGTGATCTTTTGTCTCGATGAGCAGCGATTACTTAACTATACTTAACCTATGATCTTAACCTATACTGACTCCTTGAATCATGATTGGACTCTCTCTCTCTCTCAACCATGAATCCTTGTCGTCCAAATTCTTAAAATAAATTATTTCCTTGCCATCTTCTCCGCCAGATTCTAGACTCATCGTCCGCGAGCCCCAATGCGAAGCCCTCTACGACTTCGAGGCTGAAAACCCGGGCGAGTTGGCTTTCAAAGAGGGCGACACCATCAGGCTGATCAGTCACATCGACGAAAACTGGCTCGAGGGATGCATCAATGGAAAGACTGGATACTTTCCCGTGACTTACGTCAAGATTGTCGTAGACACCGATAAGCAGCACCAGTGAGGACGGGGTTGGTGGCGGTTTGTGGTGGATGGTTAAGTGGAATTGGGGGAGGTAGGGGGAATAGTTAGGTTGGGCTTTGCCGGGCTAGTGAAAGAGTGGGATTGTCTTAACGAATTCTGCCGTCCTTGGAGTTTACCTTGGAGTGGTTGTTAACGTTTCACCGTTCGCATTTTTGTTTCATTGTCGTTGTTACCATAATAATTATTCTTGTTGTTGTAATTATTATTATTACTGTGGTTATTATTATTATTATTATTATTATTATTATTATTATTATTATTATCAATCTATCTTAGCTATTATTTATGTACAATATTTGTTGCATGGCAGATCTTACAATAGCAACATGAAGTGATGTCATAGTTACTAGACTCAACATAATAATTATTATTGTTGTCATGACAATGCTATTACTTATGCATTTGACGTTCGTATGATTGAAATCAATTCAGTTTTTCTCTTGATTCAAACTGACTGAACTTCCTTATTTTTATTATTATTATTGTTGTTATTGTTATTATTATTATTGTTGTTGTTATTATTGTTATTATTATTGTTATTATTATTAATATTATTATTATTATTATTATTATTATATTATTATTATTATTATTATTATTATTATTATTATTATTATTATTATTATTATTGTATGTAATATAATTATAAAACCACTACTCTGATGCTAGACTGATCGTACATATTGGATTTGTTTTGTCGTGCATTTAAAACACACTTCTATGCTTAGATCTAACTTTGTGCTGTTTAAGGCTTCGAGGATTGTTTATTTCCATCTCAGCGATTTTGTTTCGAATGTTTTTCCACCATCCACTGAGGCAAAAGATCTTCTGTTGGCCTTTCCATGTTCAAACACGTGCATCCAACATGTGATCTAGATTCTAGATACTAGTTCGTTCATCAGTATTTCATCTTAAAGCATTACCATTAACATCGTCATCATCATCTTCGTCATCACAATCGTCATCATCGTTATCGTCGTCGTTTGTGTTCTCGTGCAATATTTCATCACTTACATAATACTTTTTTGCAAAATCTTTAAAAAGGTGATCAGTTTTTTGTCTTTTTTTTTTAATCGTTATGTGAAACTTACTTCCACACAATAATGTTCTCTTTATGACAAAGTATTTCATGGAATTTTCCATGCGGACGAAGACTCGCAATATTCGAAGAGGCTTCAAACCTCGTGCCGCCTGCTTGAATTGTATTTTACTCGAAGCATTTGTAAATACAAAAGTTAAGCCTCCATTGAGACATTTTTACAGATTTCTTCCCTGAGAATGTCAGAAGCCTTCCCCCAACTTGATCGACATTGCGGAGGACGGGGACATTGGATCGATCCCCGGACCGTCGTCGGCAGTTTGCAAAAATCGTGGCCGAGCGATCCGCTTACGTTTACACGGTGTTCAGAGTGCAACTTAACTTTCATTTGATAGCTTGTGTGAGTTATGGAAATGCATTTTTTTTTCTTCCAACGATTCGTTTCCATTGCAACATCGTACGGCATGCGGTGTTTGGATGCGATCGCACGTTCGTGCTTGGATGTGTCGGCTTTTTAGTTGCAGACGAAGATTGTATCTCGTGCGTTGCATGGCGAGTTGCTTAAAATTATGTCTTGGCTTTCTATCGTTCGATATTTTTTTACTTTTGAAGGTTACAATCGGAACCAATAACAATTATCGATGATGCCCGAAGGCAATAAGACGTTTTCATTTGGTAACTGCATTTACAATGTGATCATTCGAGCAAGTCAGCTAGCTACTCACAGACGACAACTTATTTTTCGGTCCAATCTTTCCCCTTTATTGTTATTGATGATCATATCACATTTCATCCTTCGAGTTTAGAGTGTTATTTTGCTGCCTGGGTGGGGTTATACGAGAAGTTCTAAAAAAAAAAAAAATAACTCATAGAAGTTGTTGATGTTGCCACTAAAATCGATTGCTAGAAGTTGCAATTAGAAATCTAACAGGCTGCGACCTGTGCATTTAAAAAGTGTATTCTATTGTGGGCCATGCTATGAATTGTTTTGTTTGTTTGTTTATTTGATTATAGTCCTTTGCATACTATTGCTATGAATTGTAACTGAAAGGACCAGATGTCTCTTGATTAGAAGAAGAAGAAGAGGTGGATTTGCCCAGATTGCGACAAAAAAATTCTCTCTCCTGTCACAACTTGACAAACAAAATAAGGGTGTTTTTCGGGCCTTCCCATGCATTGACAGTGGGATCATATCTAAATCCGGGTGACCCGTCAAAATAGGCCAGCGACAAAATAGCCCCGTCACTGTATCTTTATAAAAAAAATATTTATATGAGTTGATACATTGACCTGTAACTTCAAATTTGATTAAATGAAATGAGTTTTATGTTTTGATGGTGCTATTTTGACGGGGCTATTTTGTCGCAGGGCTATTATGCCCTAAATCCGGGATCCATCAATGTATCACAGTCTGTTTGGATTATTCGTCAGTTTTGTTTTTCTTATTTAGAAATGTAGAGTAAAAATTAAATTTAAGTTTCCACTTAATAATTAATAAAATACTGAAAATTAAGAGCTATTGAGCTTGCTAAGTGTACAAGTGTCTTTCGTAAGTTTGGAATTGTATTAAATGTTTGAAGCGACACCTAGCGAATGATTGGAAAGAAAAACTATAAACAACCAATATTTACTAAAGCAAAAAATGTCGAATTATAGTTGCCTAGCTGATACACTTTATGAGCGTTAAATATTTATTTAAAATTTATCCGAGATGGCGTTAATTGTTATGCGCAGATGGAGTACGTGGACGAAGAGAACTTTGTTCTCCGTCAAATTATCGCCAGATCTGAGTTCAAATGAGTTGCGTCGAAGTAAGTTATGAATCGCATTTGACAATGTCTTGATTTGTTTGACTTAATATTGTGGATGCAATCTCTTCCAGGTTGTGGTTCTGTTTTTTGCGACAAGCAAAGAGCTGGTCGGTAAATCGCAAGCTTCAATCAAGGTGCCCACCGAACTAACATCCCATGATCTGAAAGAACTGCTATTAACGCATTTTCCAAGGTTTATTTTAGATGGTTTATTTTCAGTCAAGTTCTTTCTTGAATGCACCTGATATAAAGAGCTTACTTAGTTAATTAGTTAAGTTAAGTTAACTTCTTATTGGATCATGAATAAACAATTACTTTTACTTAACTTATTTATTTCATCATCTGCTTTATCAAGGATCACTCAACCACGTTAATCAATACAATAAATACTTTATAAATTTTTTAGCTTGAAGGGAATCTCAAGCAATGTACTTATTTCTTACAACCAAGAATATTTGGATGATGAAAATGAGATCCTACATCCTAAAAATGGGGATGAAGTGGCAGTAATTCCACCATTGGGTGGTGGGTAAATCATCTCACCATGCCCTTCAGTCAAGATATCTGAGTCCTTGCTTACAAATCATATCATTTTTGTGTTTGCTTGAGAGCTCAGTTTTGCTCAATTGTTTCTTATATACTTTAAATTTATATTTCAATTCGTTTCAATTGTTTCTTATATACTTTAAATTGATATTTGTTTTTTGTCTCATGTTCACATGATATCTGCTTATTAATCACTACTCACATCTGAAAATGTATGAACTTTTATGCGATTTGCAACTGCCGGTACTCATTACAGTGTATGCATTATTTGGGAACAATCCTATTACTTTTATTTGACAGTGTAACTTTGAATTAAAACTGATTACATTTGTCTTTCTTGTAAATGAACCTTGAGATTTGTCATGCAGGGTAGTATTAATGTTGATAAACATTTGGCTTGAACAAATCTCAAATCTCCTTTTGTTTCAATTCACCGCGAAACGCCAGATGGACAGGAAATGACACGAGACTCCAATTCACTTTTTCAGTGTCTTGAGTGCATGGCTAATGCAAAAACCAGAGCAAGAAGTTGAACGCTGCCTGTCAGAAATGACTCCATTAAAGGGATACCTGAGTGTTCTTGGCTTTTTCGTGTTTTCAGCGAATACCTCCAGCAAGTGCCATTACCGACGTGGAAATGTTCGACCATCTTTGAGTTGGTTAATCAAATCTAGACACACTTCACTCCGAAAGAGCTTTCCAGCTCTCGTCGCATCATCCCCAATATTTTCCTGCCTCTTAAGGCGCTGCTACGTCGTGTTTGCGAGAATGACTTTTCCGACCCTGGCAAATTGATGTTAATTGGTGCCGTCTTCCAAAAACAAGTACTTTCAAACAGTCTCGGGCGAATGTAATTCCTTTCCTTTTACTCGGAGTTGCTTTTATTTCGACATTTTGGCAGCCGTAATGCCGCGAGGACGCCTCCGTCGCCACCACTGAAATAAATAACGAGAAAGAACTTGTCGTCTGCTGTGGCCGCGTTTTAATTTTTAAGGAACTTTAAAAAAAAATTTTTTAGATTTTAATTTTTGTTTTTAAAATAGGGTTCTTTTATTTGTAAACTATTTTACTGTTATATATTTATTGTTAATGTCTGGTAATTGTTATTATTCGGAACCTAGGTTATAAATTATATTTTTCTTGATGGACATTGCTATAAATTATCAATAAATTAGCAAGAACAATTACTAAAATCATTAAAATGTAACCTACTTTATATAATAATTATCATTATAACCATTAAAAAAACAATTATTCTTCCACTCCTTGGAAAAGTAAATAAAAACTAACGCCATCAATTGCCGGTGGAAAATCGAATAAATTGAGAAGAAAAACGATTCTTCAGACGCTCTTTGACCGCCGGAGTTCATCCAGTCATGGGAGCTCCTCGCGTGTCTCGGCGCTAAAAACTCCTTCCTTCCGTCCTTCGAAATGCGATTAAGTTCTGGATTAGAATCATTAATAGCACTTTGCCATTCCAGTGTAAGACGTAAAACTCTCGCCGGCAATTATTTATAAGTAAGAAGAATCGGCCGTCTCGACCTTGACACGGAAAAAGCTCGATTCTGTGCCGGAAAATTAAATTGCGTGCCCCGCTTTCCTGCCCGGCTCCGTGATTTGCCTCCTGTGCCTCTATTCCTGTGTCTTTCTGTGCCAGTACCCTTCTCTCGAGAAACACGGATAACGACGTTTGAACAAATTCATTCTACGAATAACAATAAGAAGAGACAAAGTTTTCCTTCAGTGTTTACCTTGGCTGTGGCATATTCAAAGTTCAACTTGGCGTTCAAAATTAATAATCTATTCAGGTATTTGTTCAATAAAGACACAAAAAGTAGCACATTCAAAGTAATGGCGTTCAAAATTAATAATCTACTCAGATATTTATTCAATAAAGACAGAAAAAGTAGACAACAACAGAAGCAACAGCAACAACGACGGCAACAACCACTGGAACAACTGGCTCAGACTCTCCGGTAAACATCTCCAGACCTGCTTCGTCACCTCGGAGTGTTGATGAAGGAACGCATCAGTCAGAGTAATTTGACAAAACTGTTGTATGAATTTGCAAAGTTAT
>JAJTWR010000257.1:717500-785000 GCA_021613335.1 Whitmania pigra | reverse complement strand
GCAATGTTTTCTTCCCTTTGTCCTGTTTTTTCAATCAGAGGTTGATTTGGGCTGTTTTGAGCGCCTTTTGCGTCGCTATCGTCGAGGTACCAGTTTCTGTATAGTCTCTGATGATGATGATGCTGAGTGTGGAGTTCGTTGTGATGATGATGATGATAGTGGTGATGGTTGTCATGATGATGATGATGATCTGACATTTGGGGAAACCTAAGCTCCACAGGATCGGGGCTCAAAAGACTCTCAACGTCGAAGAGCCGTTTTTTTGCAGCTTGTGGTGTTTTTGGCGGTTGCTGCTCCTTATGAAGATGATTATCAGGATAGTGCTGGTGATGATTATGATGAAAGTCACCCAATAGGTTGAAGAACTTGCTATCACGGCCTGGAGAAACCGTGTCAAAATTGTTCGCGTCGATGTTGCTCGAGAATTCCTTGCCGGGTTTTGAAGAGTCGTCTGCAAATTCGGTCTGATTTCCGAGCGGATCAGGACAACCTCTCCACTCTTTTCCCTGAAAGTTGCAAAACAATTCGTGGTGCTTTGACGGCGTCGGCGAGGGGCTCGGGCTGTCGTCATCGTCGGGGACTGCCAAGCCCATGGCTTTGCGGACCTTCCTTTGGGCTCGCCTCCGTCGAAAATCGCCCCTCTTGAAGTCGTCGATGTTGGCTGGATGGACGGCCCAGTAGTGGCCCTTTCCGTTTGCACTCCGACCGCTCTTGATGAAGCAGTCGTTGAGCGAGAGATTGTGTCGGATGCTGTTCCTCCAGCCTGGCCCTCTACGGCGAAAATAGGGGTAGTTGTCCAGAATCCACTGGTAAATGTCGCTGAGTACGAGCTTTTTCTCTTTCGAGTTGAGGATGGCCATAGCTATAATGCCGATGTAGCTGTGACTCGGCTTCGGTTCTTCGGGTGGGCAGTGGTAGTTCATGGTCGCGTGCGGCTGGTTCAAGGGTAGTCCGGCGTAGGGGGATTTCTGAGAGTAGAAATAGCTGAGGAGAGTTTTCATGTCAGGCGTCAGACCCACCACGTTGCTCCGTGCCAGGGCCGATGTCATACCGGGATAGCGGGCCATGATGGCTTGCTGAGATCTACTTGGAAGGCCGGACATGAGTTGGTAGCCCGTCTGTAGGGCTAGCTGCCTTCTTAGCCTTGCCTGATATTCAATCAACTGCTGGTAGTGTCTGGCAGTGGCAAAGTGCTCTTGCCGTCTGTTCATATCCATGGGGGTGGCGTAGTAGGGCGAAATGACCCCCATAGGGTCGTATTTGACCAGTGACGATTGTGTGGTGATTGACGTTTGCGGCGGCTGCGGCTGTGGTGGTGGTGAGGAAACGTCGCTCGAGTTTCCTCTGCTGATGTCGGACATACTTGGTTGGCTGAAATCACTGTGGAAATGTAATGTAAGGTCATCTTTACTGCAGTTCAATAGGTTGTTATGATGTAATTGTTGTAAATTGCTAAATTCTGAATTTTATAGGTATGTTAGGTGGCTATAATAAATAATTTTATTTTAATAACAACAGTCTTAGCTTTTACTCACCGAATGAGAGATCAAATGTTGAAAGGTTGATGCTTGATTGACAGTGATTGAGTTCAGTTGAAAATCTGTGAAATAAATGAAACATAAAAGGTTGTATTGAGACAACAACAACAACAACTGCAACAACAACAATTGTTCAATACCAGTTCGTTTTCAACAAGTCCACAGGTATGAAATGTTACATTGAGTCAACAACAACAATTATGCAATAAAGTGCAATTTCAGCAAGTCACACAAGATCAAGATCAATGATCCAGAACTACAGCCACCTTTTCCTGTATCAGCAAAACCAACAACATCTCTGTAATAATCAACTATAATGTAAACAATACGCAACAAAACCACATGCTGTGAATCAAATTTTTATAAATGCTAAACTGACAACAATAACGACTAATTACGACAACGACAACTATCCACAAATCACTATCATCATTAACAACAACAACAGCAACATCAAACAATAACAAACAGCAAACAACATCACTATCATCATTAACAAAAACATCAACAATCTTACCTTCATTCCTCGCTCGTCCCGGGACTCGCCTCAACTTTTCAAATGGCAACGTCATTATCAACGCCAATGTCCTCATAAATATTCATAAGGACACCAGCCAGAAGCAAGACCTGCGTCGCTTTGATTGACAGGTTTGCAAAACACGGCCGGCTCTCTTTTCCTTTCATGTGGAACGCTCCGGGTGCTGTTTGTGGGCGCGTCCAAAAGCCGATCTGGCCACTCCCCTCGCTGCCATTGGTCGGTTACATGAATAATGAATATGCATTGTTTGTTTGTCGCGGAGGCGAGCAATAATTGTATTTTCTCGACCAATATTTTCCACGTCTCCAGGTAGGTTTTCGTGCGTTTCCATGTGCTTTTCCAGGCCTCCGTGAGTCACCGTGGATCGACCCATACCCCCCTGCACTTCTCTCCGCACTCCCCTTGCTTTCCTGGGTGTCCTACCACCCTTTTCTACTCCCTCGTCTTTGTATTTCTGTACGTTTTCATGTGTCTTATCAAGTACGTCCAGTGTCGCTATTGGCCCTGCTAATGTATAGTTACGCAATTACATTGACATTACATTGACGACGACGACGACGATGATTATTACATTAAGAGTAGACGCGAGTGTAATCATCATTACATGTAATGTCGCTCCATCAATCCTTAAGGCAGGATGAACAATGGGACTATTTGCTTCTCACATTTTGCAATTGTCTGTGAGTATTCTAAAACTTTTTGTTCTATAATTATTTTTATTTTTCCATCTTAAATATTTATTCAATTGCGTATCTGACACTTGAATGCATATTCATGGTGCATGGTGCATGGAGACCGATGCATTACCGTGACGTGGATATTATTTGGTATCAGCGAACGAAGAACATTGGTCAAGAAAAGATCCTTACTTAAGTAAGTAAAGTAAGCAAATGTTTCATTTTTTATATTTTTCTTCTTTTTGTTATTATTATTATTATTATTATTATTTAATAATTAAATGTAAAGATTAAAACGTTGAGACTCTCTTACAATTAGAGAACTGATTATAAAGTCGTTTGATAACAATTATCAAATCCATTCAATTCTTTAACAATTACTTCTTTCCATTTCTAATGGTCGCACTGATAAGAACAACAATAATAATGTTAACTACAATTAATAATAATAATAATAATAATAAAATAATAATAATAATAATAATAATAATAATAATAATAATAATAATAATAATAATAATAATAATAATAATAATAATAATATAATAATAATAATAAGAATAATAATAATAATAATAATAATAATAATAACAATAATAACAATAATAATAATAATAATAATAATAACAGCAGTGCTAACTTAATGCATCCAGTAATTTGGCTAGCAGAGCAGATGACATACGAAATGGGCGGTAAACGGAGAAGCAACCATATTTTCATAGTTTTTATGTCATTCCATCTATCTATTCATCCATCCATCCATCCATCCATCCATCCATCCATCCATCCATCCATCCATCCATCCATCCATCCATCCATCCATCCATCCATCCATCCATCCATCCATCCATCCATCCATCCATCCATCCATCCATCCATCCATCCATCCATCCATCCATCCATCCATCCATCCATCCATCCATCCATCCATCCATCCATCCATCCATCCATCCATCCATCCATCCATCCATCCATCCATCCATCCATCCATCCATCCATCCATCCATCCATCCATCCATCCATCCTTCCATCCATCCATCCATCCATCCATCCATCCATCCATCCATCCATCCATCCATCATCCATCCATCCATCCATCCATCCATCCATCCAGCCATCCATCCATCCATCCATCTATCCATCCATCAATCCGTCTATCCATCTACTCATTGATCTATCCACCAATCCATCCATCCATATGCCAAATCATCCACTAACCCATCCATCCATTCACCTATCCATTCACCCATCCATTCACCTATCCATCTCTCCTTGCGCATGCTCCGAAGGTGTTTCTGTGACGTCACATCCGCTTGTCTCCTGATTGGCTGTTTGAAGGACGATTAAAATTGATGAGCAGAAAAATGGTTTTCCGATGATTAGGCTGTTAGATTGATCTTTGCAGTCCTCGTTCCTCTATTATCGCTCAGACGATTGTAGATGTTATTGTTACATGTTCGTTATTATTATTATTATTATTATTATTATTATTATTATTATTATTATTATTATTATTATATTATTATTATTATTATTATTATTATTATATTATTATTATTATTTATTTAAATTTCAATGGGCCTAATTTATCCCATTTGTTGTTGTTGTTGTTGCTTCTGCTGCTGTTTACGATGATGATAATGATTCTGATGGAGATGACTACTAAATTTACTGAAAAAGGTAAAAGACAATCTGTAATCTTCACAACAACAACCGACAACAACACAACAATTCCAGTGCACATTCCTCAACACAGAAATTCTTCCAGCAATCACATCGTCACAACTTCATTGCCGATTGCTTTTCCCTCTCCATGCACACAAACAGACGCACGTACAAACACACGCACACGCACGTACAAACACACGGACTTTCTCTCTCGTTCCTTCATTCCAGGTCTTTCTATTTACAAACAGAAGAGAGAGCCGATAAATAGCTGCCATTGGTGCTCAACCAAGCGTGTCCGAGCACCTAGCTAATTAGTCGGACACCTTGACGTGATGAAAGGAGCGAAGAATAATTGAATGAAAGAGGTGGCCGGTTGAACCAATTTAGATGAAGTGGTAGATCCTAGGGTTGGGGTTGTGGGTTGGTGTTAGGGGATTGTGGGTTGATGTTAGGGGGTTGTGGGTTGGTTTGAGGGGGTTGTTGTTGGTGTTAGGGGGTAGTGGGTTGGTGCTAGGGGTTGTGGGTTGGTTTGAGGGTGGAGTGTGATTTAAATCGAGGGTGGGATTGTGGAAAATTGGAAGTAGAAGCAAGAAGATGAATTGTTGTTATACGTGAGTTCGTCCATAAAATTGTTATAATCGATTTTTTATTAACTCTACACGATATATAATGATGAAAATTTTTTAAATTCTTAATATAAAAATTATTCTTACAGAAAATGTTCTTATTATTATTTAATATCATCATTATCACCATTACAATAATCATTATCACCATTACAATAATCATCATCACCACTATTACCATCACCATAATCATCACCATTACTCTCAGCATCACCATCAACCAGCGTTAAAGTCGTCGTCATCAATTGCAAACATTTATCCAAAATGTATTGTATTGTATTATATTGCATTATATTGTATTATATAGTCTCCATAAATATTCATTAATTCATACCTAATTATCCACCTGTCTGTTCCATTTAAGTTAATCAGAGAAATTCTTTTGGCACTTGTGCAGGTAAATTCAGCCATTCGTCAATTGGCCGACCTAGAAAAGAGGTCAACTGGGGACCAATTAGCGAAGGTCTTGGAACGAAATCAGGGCGGGTCACGTGAGACGATGATTGTTAGTAAACATGGAGGTGTCTTCGCAGCGGGGTGGATGGCACTATTACTTTGTTATTGTTGTTATTTATGGCGTTAATAATAATAATAATAATAATAATAATAATAATAATAATAATAATAATAATAATAATAATAATAATAATAATAATAATAATAATAATAATAATAATAATAATATAATAATAATAATATAATAATAATAATAATAATAATCATAATAATAATAATAATAATAATAATAATATAATAATAATAATAATAATAATAATAATAATAATCATAATAATAATAATAATGACAACAATAACCTTAATGAAAGCCAAAAAAATCTCAATCCATCAACTAATGGGACCGACTGACACTTTTATTGATAGCATATGTCACAATAACAACAACTATTATAATCCTTACAAAACAATATTAATAATAATAATAATAATAATAATAATATTAATAATAATAAATATTAATAATACATATTATATAATGTAACGCACCGCCTTACATCTGGGTCGCCCAAATATCCACCAATTAGCATATTGAATTTCAGTTGCAGTTACGCAACTTCTCACACATCATCATCATCATCATCATCGTCGTCATCATCATCATCATCATCATCATCAGTCATGTTACATCATACCTCAACAATAAGAGTAACCTTTAATTGCTTCCATTGTCATAGTTAATGATGATGATGATGATGATGATGATGATAATAATAATAATAATAATAATAATAATAATAATAATAATAATAATAATAATAATAATAATAATAATAATAATAATCGTCATCGTCATGGTTATCACCAAGTTATCACCACGGTGTTTACAGATAAAATGAGATCAACGAATGAATATCGCAGTAATTAAAGATAAAACCTTAAAATTACGATCGTAATTATAATTATGATTATGATTTATTAATTGGTAAAATGACGTCATATGGGGGGGGGGGGGGGGTGTGATGTGAGACGTTAGAGTAGACGTTTTGTAGCGATGTGTACGACCTCGTTGTCTCTTGTTACCATGTCAACCTTTGACAACATCAACAACAACAACATGATGATGATGATGATGACCACTATTACCCCTATATAGTATTAATACTACTCCTAGTACAAAAACCATAACAACGACAACAACAACAACAACAACAACAGCAGCAGCAACAACAACAACAACATCAACTATAATCAGAATAATATCTTTCACTTTCAAAAATAGTAAACGTTTTGTAAGATTTAAATTTTCAAGTAATTGTTTTTCTCTTTGCATCTTTGCATAGCTCCTATGACATGAAAACATTTCAACAAATAAATTCTCTCCACCAGAACAGCGGGGTTAGTCAAAGTTAAGTTCAGGATTAGTGGTTTAGAGTCCGAGTCAGGTATAGGGTCAGGGTTAGGCCCCCTACGGTCTACCCTAAGAACTAAAGTTTTTAGTTTTCCTTTCCCCATAGATAGATATAATAAGATAATTCCAATTTCTATTTTAAAATGACACATTATCACATTATTGCATTTTATCAACATCATCATAATCATCATTGTATCGCCAATTCACCTCTCTTTCCACCAAAGCCACCCATGGTGAAACTGATGGAATGATCCATTCACCCCTAAACAATGGATGAAAGAGGACCACCATGGTCAAGTAATTCGTCCATTCAAACCGAATGGTGCTGGAAAACCGTGGTCATTCATCCATAATGCTTCCATGTTGTTTACCTGGAGCTGGAAAGATTTTTTGCATACCTTGTGGTTCATTAATTGTTTATGAATTTAAATGAGAAATTCTCAGTGAGCAAATATTTAAAAGAGTGTCGGGGAAAATATCGTGCTAATGCACTCGATAATAAAGGAAGCTTTAAAATTTGATGAAAAAATTTTAATTATATAATAAATTACATTAACATTTTAAGTGAAATTGACTCCATAAAAGCCAAAATTCTACCATCCACCTAACCATGATGGTACTAGTCATCCTATCATCTAGCCAACCATCTCCCTAGCCCTCTAGCCATCCACCTAACCAAACCACCAGCCATCCTCACCCATCCATTGATCCCTTTTCCTCCTTCAATGAACCATACCCCCCGTCAACTCGTAATTACCCCAAAGACATCTTCTCAAATAATAAGGAAAAATAATGACAATAACATCATCGTCATCGCGGTTATTATATTTCCCTTCTCCTCAAAAAAAAAAAACACAAAACACACACACATACACTGACACACACACTGACACACACACACACACTGACATCAAAAAAAAGTAAGCAGAAGGAAAACTAATGAGTTCATTTTTAATCAAATATCGCCTGCCGCAATGCATTTCCGTTTCCCGCTCCAGCGAATCAGACGTCGATACCTTCGCTGGAATTGAGCGGAAATTCTGGCGGAATGATAGTTGAAAGTTGTTGCTTGAGTTAACTTTTAAACACAATCTATTTATTTATTTATTCATTCATGGCTGCAACGATTCTGGAGGGATAAATGGGGTGAAAGATGGCCAGGGCCTTAAGGGCAAAGGTGAAAGTCAGGTTAGGGTAAGGTTAGGGTAGGGTTAGGGCGGTTAGGTTATGGTAAGAATAGGGTTTGATAGGGTTAGGATTTGGTTAAGGTTGATAAGTTGGGAATGGGCTAAAACTGTGATTAGTGTTGGACGAAGACTATAATGGTGATGATGACGTTATTGATTGTTTGCTATCCTCAAAGTGCATCATCATCAGCATCGTCATCGTCATCGTAGCCGTAGTCGTCACCATCATCACCAGCATCATGTCATTGTATTTAAATTTAAAATCGAAATGACGTCACCAACCAGCCTGACTTCGATATTTGTCCTCGTGACGTCGTCGACGATCACGTGATGAAAAATGGCCAGCTGAGGTGGGCGTGGCCTGGGAAAATTCTATTTACATCCGGTTGGTCGTTAAAGCAATTGAGAGATGGTGCGCGCCATTTTGTGTTTTGATTCCGTGCTAATAGATCTTCGGAAGAAGACATGGTAGAAAAAATAGAAGCACTGGAAACCGAAAGTGGATGATGGGTGGGCGGAGCCAGGAGGAGGAGGAAGGTGATGAGCGCGTGGGTGGTTTTTATTTGTGTGGGTTATATTCAGTAGTAGTAGTTCCATAATCATCCATGCACTCCTTTACCCACTCACTCGCTCACCAATTGGGTCGCTCCATCATTCACTCAATCACCTACCCACGCACTCGCTCACCCTTTGCTCATCTTTTTTGCTAATCAATCAATCAATTTGATTTCTATCTCAATTGAGACAAAATGTCTGCGTGCCTGCATCACGTGACCGAAAAGAACCAATCAGGAGAGAGACCTTTCAGACCACCGGAGATGCTTTCGAGTTATTTCAATGGCTGATATTTTTTTAAAGATTGCATGTATTTATCTTAATTTACTTTCGATTGAAGTAGCATTATGAGTTCATAAATATATGCAAAAAATAAATAAATATTTTACTTTTTAAATATGTTTTAATAATCATTAATTTCAAGTGTTTTTTTTAAATATTAATTTTTGTCATGATTGCTTTATTATATAAAATGTTTCTGATTGATGAGGAATAATGATAAAAAATTAATCAGTGATGATTTTATTGGTGATGATGAGAATGATGATGACCATTACGGCATACTTGTGATGGTCATACTTTATTATTTCATTCTAATTTTTGTTTAATGTTAGCGTAATTATCCGTTCAACATCAATGTTTAATATTTTAAAAATATTAACCGTCGGAATATAAATAGAAATTATGCAATATTATTATTTCATGACACGAATAACATAACTCCATAATTATATCAATAGAAAATTATTTAAAAAAAATAATTAAAATATTTAAATTCTGAAATTCATGTTAGTGCCAGAGATTAGGTTGACAAATCCTCCCAGAAAAGGGAAGGCATCGATCATAATTTTTTTTCGGTTTAGAAATTATTGTGGATATTATTTTTCTAAAATGAATTCAATTTCTGCTTTTCACCAGCCAACCATCAACGCTTGGAGCCAGCTCTTAAGGCAAACTGATGTTGATGGATGATCAAGCAGTCTCTATTATTAGATTTATTATTGTTATTATTATTATTATATTATTATTATTATATTATTATTATTATATATTATTATTATTATTATTATTATTATTATTATTATTATTATTATTATTATTATTATTATTATTATTATTATTATTATATTATTATTATTATTATTATTATTAATTATTATTATTATTATTATTATTATTATTTATTATTATTATTATTATTATTATTATTATTATTATTATTATTATTATTATTAATTGATATGATGAATGATTATATTATAAATATAATAATAAAATATTAATATAATAATAATAATCGCTCTTAATTAGGGTAGGATTATTATCATAATTATAATTAAAATTTTTCTAAATATTATTATCATAATTATAATTAGAATTATTCTAAATATTATTATATTAATTATAATTATTATTATTTTTAATTGAAGGTTATTAAGTGAGGTAGAGGTACTTAAAAGTGGATGGGATAAATGAAGTTAATATTAAAATTAAAATAATGCGAATTAATAAAATAAAATGAATTAAAATTATTATTATTGCTTATATCGATTTTTATTAGATTTATGTAATTTACGATTTTGTTTTATGTCTCGTGAAAATATTACAATTAAATTTAGAAATAATTAATTTAAGTTTGCTGATAAATCTTAATATTTCACTCTTTTGATGTTTTACTGCCATCTAGGGATCCAAAAATAAATATTAAATTTAATTTGTTTAATTTAATGGATAAATTTTTGGTAAGTTTTTATGCTTATTAGTAAAAGGTCTGCTTCTGGTAAAATGGTTGATTGTGTGAAATATTTTGATTTATTAAAAAATTGTGTAAAATAATTCGATTTAGTTGAATAAATTTTTATGACAAGTGCATTTCTCGAATTCAAAGAATGTCTATTAAAATTACGACGACAACCTCTACAATGATGATGGTGGAGATGATGTTGATGATTCTTACGATGACGATGACGACGATGATGATGATGAAGCACTTGCAATCAGCGACAAATGCATGTAACCTTAACATAACAATAATAACTTTTAACACTGAGCTGTTATCGTGGTTAATTTTAATTACGTTATTATTAATATTTTTATCATTATCGTCATCATCATTACTATTTATTGGACGCATTCCTGCATTCGAATTTTCACTGCACGAATGTTTTTCATAATTACAAATTATTTATTGTTTCACTATCATTAACAATAATTAATTAAATTTGTTAATTAATATTTTATTTATATATGTAATATGCATTTAAATGTGTATAACTATAAGCAGTGTTGTAAAAATTACCTCATTTCAGTAATTAGGTAAAAATAAAAGTAATACCTCAAAAAGTTACTTACGTGTAAGTAAAAGTATTGTCTCAAAAATGTACTCAAGTAAAAGTAAAAAGTTACAGCATCTAAAGGTTACTTTTAAGTAAAAATTACAAGTAACTTTGATGCTGCCATTATTGTGATCATACATCATTCCGTATTATTTAAAAGGAATTGTTCCTATTATCGTTAAAACAATTGTTTGTATTAACTGCTAGCACTAACAGTCATTAAGTAATAACATTTGAACTAATGCATTCTTTTGGTGTTTTTATTATTTATTAAAATCACGAATGTTTGTTAATTTTTAACATGACCAAGTCCTCAAATTGTTTGTCACTCATTATGGTCCTTCGGCTGTTCATACCAGCACAGCTGAATAAACGTTCAACAGCTGCACTAGCTGGCAGAGGAGAGTTAAAACTGGATAAATTATTTCTTCAGGGTGTGCCTTCCAGTAATAATGTTCATGTCTTCTGATCGGTCTCGAAGATATTGCATCAGAATATCAGTTTGAGACACACAGTTGACCTTGTGCAACTGAAAAAACTGTCTTCACCACTGTCAACATAAGATGAATGAGATGCTTTCTCCAATTTAACGACAACAACAATAACAAAAGAACGACTGATCGGAAAAAGAAAGGTTCTCGAACGAACCAAAGAATAATAATAATCTAGAATTTTTATAAAAATTTTAAAATAAAATTAAACTAATTTAAAATTTTATTTATGTTACTTTGTAACGCCCTGTGCCAAAAAGGTAACGAATTAAAAGCATGATCGAAAATAGTAATTTGTTACGAGTAAAAGTACGAATTTTTTTGTAATTGTAACAAGTAAAAATTACTGAAAAAGTAATTAATTAATGTAATTCGATACTGCACAACACTGACTATAAGTAAGTATTATTAAATATTGTAAATATGGTAAAATAAAAATATTATATATGAACTGAAATAGATTACATCCCATCATTATGATCTCATCATCTCATCATCTCATCATCATCATTATCATCATCATCATCATGGCGTCATACTCGTGACTTGTTATTCACGTGAGAAAATTTATTCTAAACAGAAGATGTTTTTCTACCCTCTCCCCTTTCCTTGCCTCAGCATCTCGCCATAATTCTTTTTCTACCATTTGTACTCTCTCACCATCATCATCATCATCATCATCATCATCATTATCATCATCATCTCTCTTCTCTTGAATAATTATTCAATGATGCAGGAGCCGCGTTAGCATAACCAGTGAGTTCGGATTTGAACCGTTCATTCTGTTCGTGCTGTTTTGGCCTTGAATAAAATTAATAAACTGAATTAATTTTGTCATTGAAACAAAAACTAAAATTCATCGAACTTTAGAATGTTTTCAGTCCTAAGCGAGAAAAGTTCGGTGCGTCGTGTCAAATGATTTCTGACTGAAAAATATAAACACAGGGTGCTAGCACATCCCTGGTTTTATGATAATTAGCTGTTTACTATCGCCTCATCTAGATCTAGATCGCCTATCGTCGATATAAAGGAGAATTGGCTTATGTTATGAATGAGTTTGTTTGCAAAATGCTATTTTTAACTTGTCGTTGTTAATTAAATTCTAGATAAATTCGCTTGCATTACGACAGAACGATCTGAATTCTTGCAATTCTTTTGTTTCCAAGCATAGGTGAGCCCATTGAGGTAAGTGCTGGTTAGCGACATCTACGTAGACTAACTAATGCTTAAATATTTTCGACATGTTAATCTAATCATTTTACATTTATTTTGATTGAAAATTGAAATTTATTTTACTAAACATTTTGAATTTCATTTTCATCGTCAGCTGAAATAAAGTTCTGGAGACCATTTTGTAAAGTTGGAAAGTTATCCAATAGGTATGAAGTCCGATACGCATTGCATTTAACTTATTATTAATTGATTGTAAGTTATGTCATTACTAATTATTAAAATCAAATTATTCCGTCCAGCGGAGCTAATAATGACTAATTATCAAGTCATGTGAAACGCTATGGCGCCAGACGTTTCAGAATCTTCTTTGTTGTTTGGCGGGAATCTAACCCATTGATCTAGGGTTTAGGGTTATTTGTAAAATCCACACAGAAATATAAACATCATAATTGATAATGTAAATCTTAATCGATTTGCTGAGATTGGTCTAATTGACGAGCTTGTTGATGATTTATTTGTTCCCCAAGTCAGCGATAAACTCAAGTCGACAAGTAATTACTTTTATCGAATACTAAACACAGCAAGATGACATCTTCAAAGATCGACAAAACATTGCTGCCTCTTAAACTTTTAAGTTGTAAAGTTGCAAAATTAGACATTTTATTAAAAAATAAACCAAAAATTGAGAAAAAAACCCAGATGTTTTTTTGTCTCATGACCGCTAACAGCTGTTAATGCGAATTCAATTTATCAGATGCAGAGGAGGTTGTGGTTGCGAGAAACAAAGGATCATTACGTGCACTTTACACTCGATGGGAGAGATGCAGTTGACATAGTTTTCTTTATTAAACCTTCAAGTGTACACAATGCATTACATAAACACAAGTGTAAATCAATTAAATTTAAATTATCAAATAAATTTTATTTAATTCAAATAAATTAAAGCGAAATCTTTAGAACTGATGATTACTTGTAATAATTTATTAATTGACTTGTCCAGGAAATTACAGTAATAATAACACCCTAAGAATAATGGCTAAATTAGGCCCAGTAAAATGTAAATAATTAATAATAATAATAATAATAATAATAATAATAAATAATAATAATAATAATAATAATAATAACAATAACAATAACAATAACAATAATAATAATAATAATAATAATAATAATAATAATTTTACGGCTTTCTAATTTACGCTTCAGTTAAATCTTCTCGTGTGGTTTCAGCAACAAATAAAACTTGAAAAAGGATCATGACAAATTTTCAACATCTCATGTCGGTTTTACATGCAGGCATCTGTTTCATGCAGAATTACTTATTCTTTTTCTTCTTCATCTGAAATCTATTATTAATTCTGTTATTATTATTATTATCACCATCATTATTATTTTATTATTATTATTATTATTATTATTATTATTATTATTATTATTATTATTATTATTATTATTATATTATTATTATTATTATTATTATTATCACCATCATTATTATTTTATTATTATTATCATTATTATTACAGTGTACCTTGGCTTTTGATTCTGATTTAGAAGGGTTTTCGGACTTTTGTTAAGCTTTCATAATAATAATAATAATTAATAATAATAATAATAATAATAATAATAATAATAATAATAATAATAATAATAACTATTATTATTTAAATCGTTAATATTCTTTGGCTTATGTTTATTTACATTATTCTTTTTGAATGAACCCATCTGAACAGTAGTTATTACAATGGCCAAGCACTGTGCAAACTTGAAATTGAATTTGTGTTATTTTTAATTATTTATAAATAAGTGAATTAATGCTTGAGTGCTTGAATGAATGAATGAATGAACGAACGACGAACGAACGAACGAACGAACGAACGAACGAACGAACGAACGAACGAACGAACGAACGAACGAACGAACGTACGAATGATTGAATAAATGAATGAATAAATGATGGAAGGAATGACTTAAGTATAATTACAAAAGTCATTTCTCTGATTTCAAAGGATCTGTTAATCGTCTCGACTTCTCCTACCCTCGGTTCCGAGAGGGAGAGAGAGGTCTTCGAGAAATCCACACTTGTTAATTTTTTAAATCGTCGACTACATTTTAAGTTGACTTAACACAGGAAGGACCTAATGAGTATCAACATCAGCGGTGAGGATGTACCGATCTTGAGGGATGGAAGCGATGCAAATGAGGGCAGCAGATGGAGATTCTGCAGCAAGAAGAAAAGGAGGAAAAACGAAATACTCGAAACACCTGGAAACGGTGCCTTTCCCGCCAACGACGCAGACGATGACATGATACTCGAGGCTGGCTGCTTTGTATGGGAAAGACTGAAAACGGTTCAATGGTTCTGGGCAGAGTTGGTCCTTTTCCTCTACATGTTCTGCGACTTTCCGGTGACGTTCGTCAACCAGAAGTACACCCTGGAGTGGATCACCTTGTACAACTGGAACCAAGATCTCCTGAAGAACATCAGCCACGATTTCAACATCACCCGCGGTGACTCCATTGCTACCTGTAACATCAATACCAGCACACCTGAATTTGCATTCAACCAGCGCAACCAGATGATGACCTCGTATTTCGGGATGCTCCGCATGGCCGTCTGGGTTTTCCCGGCCATGTTCTCCTCCCTCATTTTGGGCTCAGTGAGCGACCGTCACGGTCGAAAGTGGGCCTTCATACCCCCCGTTTTTGGAAATTTCATCACCACTTTCGCTGTGATATTCCTCATTCACTTCAAGTAGGTTTCATGTTGCCTGCTCTGTTAAACTGGCTTCATTAAGGCGTAATTGGCAAATGAAATTATTATTTTTTTTTTTACTTTTTATTATTACCATTATTATTATTATCACTATTTTTTTTTATATCATTATTATCGTTATTAATATTTTTGTTGATTAAAATTTTTATTTTTTATTGCTTAATGTAATAATAAATCAGGTAACAGCCCACACATACATTCAATTCACCTTGATTCCAATTAATCAATTCCAGGGGTTCCATCCTATGGCTCCTCATTTTAGACTTCACTAGCGGTTTGTCAGGGTCATTCGGTTGCATCATAATGGCTGGGGTTGCACACGTTGTCGGCAAGACGAACGCTCAGAACCGATTGTTCAGGATTACCATTCTTCAACTTTCTCTTCTTGGAGGAAGCACTGTGTCACCCTTCACCATGGGTGAGGCCTATGCCAGACTGGGGCCGACCATGACCCTGATCATCACCGCGGCAGTATCGGGGGTCAACTTGTTGTACTGTCTGGCTTGCATCCCGGCCATGAAGGACCCTGATAACTCCGGCATCGTGGTAGAAAATGACCACTACGAAAAATACAAATCGTACTCGGTTGACGAGCCCGCCAGTCCTTTGATTCATTCCGAGGGAGATGAAGGACTGACATCTGGAGAAAATGGCATCTCGACTTCTCATACTCTCGGTTCCGAGGGAGAGAGGTCTTCGAGCAATCCACAGGTGTCCGAGGGGAGTGGCACTTCCGGCACGCCGAATCTGTTTCGTCAAATTTCAGACCACGTACGAAATACCTGCGCTATTTATTCCAACGGCGGTTCTCGCAAGAGCAAGAACGGTGCCGGTCGAAATCAGCAATCCGACGGCATCACGTCGACCTTGACCGCTTCTCTGATTTCGACCTTTTCCAATTTGTCCCAGTCCTTGGACATAACCTCTGAAATGAGCAAATCGAACAGGGAGATTGTCTGCAGACTTAGGATCCTTATACTCGCCTTCTTCGTCATCGTTACTGCTTACTTTGACATCATCATCATGACGCTCTTTGAACTCAACAGCCCCCTGTGCTGGGACTCGACCAAGATCGGCCTGTACACGGGGGTACTTGTTTCAGTGGCCGCTTTGGGTTCGGTAGTTCTTGCACCAATCATGGAGCGCTTTTCCAGTCACATAACCGTGGCCATCATCTGTTGTCTGACGTCTGCTTCTTATCGGATTTACTTGTTTTTCGTTCGGGACACGAATTCCATGTTTTATGGTGAGTTTTCGATTTCGTTTTTTTTTTCTGGGTTTTTTTTCAAATAATATTTGAAATTTGAAATTATTGTATCCAATGTATTTATTATCTAATTGATAAATGAATTACAGCTACACGAGTTGTAGGCTATAGGAGTGTTATAGTTTTTCTTCTTTAAATTTATGTAATTTTTAATTTTTAAAAATTAATATTTTACTTTTAATATGCAGGCGTGGTATTGAACGTGTTCAACATGATGCTCATACCCAGCGTCAGGACCATGATGACACTGCTAGTTGAACCGGGAAGACATGGTAAGACAAGGCATCATCATCAACAACAGCAACAACAACAACAACAACAACAACAACATTAACAACAGCAATAACAATAATAGCAAGGCTATCAATAGCAAAGCAATGACAATAAGCGTTAAATATTTATAAGTTATATTACTAATGTTACTGCAATTCTACAGTTGTTATCGTCGTCGTCATCATCATCGTCGTCATCATTATCATCATTATTATTAATATTATAGTTGTTATTGTTATGCTTATGTTAAATGTAAAAATAATCATTTACTTATCACCACTTGAAGCTTTAACTTGTGCATAATGCATGGTTACTTGCTTATTAGTTATTCATTGACAATAATTAATTAATAATTAATTAATAATTCATAACAACCCAGTCTGTGTCTGCATTTGGCGTTCTCGATTAGGTGTGCTGCATAAATGACAGATCGATTAAAAACTGCCTAAGACTTCCTAACCGGAGCTTTGAAACATCTATTTTATGGGCTAATTATAAGCTACTTCTGGCATATCTAATTTGTATTGTTTAATTTTATGCGTGACATTGACAATAATAATAATAATAATATTCATGATAATAATAATAATAATAATGATGATGATGATGATGATAATAATAATAATAATAATAATAATAATCATCATCATCATCATCATAATCTTAATAATCCTAATAATAATAATCATGATCGTAATAATTTTCAGGCGCAGTCTTGGGATCCATATCGGCAGTGGAGATACTCTGCTGTTTCCTGGGATCGATCATCTTCAGCATAGTCTATTCTGCAACCCTCTTCTATTCCACGGCCACAGTCTTCCTCGTGTCTGCCTCTCTCTACGGCTTAGGGGCAATTATTTTCATGTGAGTGTTTTTGTAATTATTGCAATTATTATTTGCAATTATTACGATGATTAATAATTGCCATCGTGTTTACTTGTCGGCTTGTTTGTTAGTATTGCAGAGGTTTTGAGAATTTTTTTTGTACCTTGCTGATGATGATGATAATGATGATGATTATTAATATTATTATTATTATTATTATTATTGTTATTATTATTATTATTATATTATTATTATTATTATTATTATTATTATTATTATTATTATTATTATTATTATTATTATTATTATTATTATATTATTATTATTACCATCATAAATACCTTAATTGTTATCCCTATTCCTGCACTAGGTTTGTAATTGCTTTTTGCTATAACTGCTTCATCTGGTGTGCCTCTCCACATGCAATATAGTTCATCATTGTCATGTTTGAATGCCTTGTAGTATTTTATTTTAATAAATTATAGGATTATTTCAGATATTATAATTACAGGATTATTTCAGATATTTACCGAAAACGTTCGTAATTGTAATTGTTTACAACTGAAACTCCAAAAATAAAATTGAGGTCTTGATTGCAGCAAATATCCATAATGAACATATTGTTGTAAACGTGGCGCATAATTAAGTTTATAATTAATTATTTTAACACAAGGAAACTTGTCCAGACAACTTAGAAGCCCAAATATCCATTTGCATCCTTAAGTACCTCAATTATTAAACACTCAACTTCTGTTATTCAGTTCTGCTAACTGAATACTTGCTTTAATAAACTTATTAGTTAACTCGCTTATTTGCGGACTCCCGGGTTTTTTCAATATTTATTTACTCATGTTGAATATTCTCAGAGGTGTAATTTATAAATCGAGCTATTCTAATCGAGGTAATTATTCTAATCTTCAAAATGTAATTATAATAAACTTAATTAATAATTTATAAATACAAAATAAATACATTTATAAATACAAAATAAATACATTTATAAATACAAAATAAATACATTTATAAATATAAATATTTACAGATGCTACAGAATCAGATATGGCACAGGATCTGTTGTGGTGGCATCAGTGAACGAATTCCTTACCTGAGGAGAAGAATAAATTATAAATTACTAATTTTAAATAATATTTTGTTTCTATTATTGACAAAATTGTTAGATTAAGATTAAGATTGCGGAGATGATTGTTATTATAAACAGCTGAATTGGAAGAATTTTATGAAGCCGTTCATGTCCAAGGGTCTCGACATTTGTTCGATGTGCCCTGGATCCATCTCTAAATGGAGCCTGGCTGTCAGGAAATTGTTTTTTGGCCTGCCATAATTTGTAGACTAACACTCGATTATTTGTAAAAATAAGTTTAGCAATCATGATTTCTTGGTGTCGGTACTATGCATTTATTAGTTCTGTTAGCTGCAACTATTAGTGTTGTTACATTCATACTACGTTTTTTATTGTATTCCACCGAAAATCATGTTATTCTTGGAAGATTGTCACTAAAAATGGCCACTTGAATTGTCGGATTGTTTTGTTCGCCTTCAAAATATCTCTGGTTTTAGAAAGAGGTTTAAACTTTAAAGTAGAATGAAGACAGTCTTTAGGATGGCGTAAGTCAATCAATGGACAAGTTAATTAATTAAGGACTATAAACGTGTTTTATAACTCGAACCAATAAATAATAATAATTAAAATAATAATATTTATTATTTATCTGTGCTTAAAATTTGGGAAAGGTCCGCAATAAATTGATTGAACTGTTTTAAACTATTTCCTTGAAATTTATCCAACAATGTTTCCAATGTTGATACTCTGGAGCAGGTGATAAGGTACAGACCGCGTGGTACCATACCTGACCGATTTCCAATCGCCCGTTAGTGATGAAATAAAATATAATTAATGCATTGAAAAATATCAAAATTACTATAGTTTTGTTAATTACTTCAAAAGTCCTTTAAATAAAACTTTCACAATTAACTGTGCTTTTTCTGTGAAGATGGAATACTTTTAGTGCTATTTTTTTAATAAAAATATACATTAAAATAGACATTAATAAATGCAAATGTTTTTAATTTCAAACCTTGTAAAACAGTTTTGTTAGCTACGGCGCAATCGCAATATACTTTTAAACTTGACCTGCACCTCTTCGCCTGTTTATTTGGTGTCTGTCTGGTAAGTGACAACCTTAAATTAAGTTTTAGTAATTTGTTTTCTTAAAGAGAATTTTTATTTTTAAAATTTAAGATGGCTTCTGCCCTAAAGTTGTTCACTCGTCAAATGTCATCTGCTAAGCTCGCCGCTTCCATCAACAATGTCACCATCATCGGTGGTGGTTTGATGGGCAGTGGTATAGCGCAGGTTGGTCTTGTAATATCTCATAAATGTTAATTTTTCCATTGGGCTCTTGTCTTAATAACATGAGCATAATGTTGCTATTTTTCATTTTCTTAAGCTTTTCACACGGCCCATATTTTGACCTTTCTATGATTACTAAATACTCAAAAAATAAGTCTTGAAAACATGAATGTGACTTTTTAAGTCTTTTCTTTTTCTAATGTGTAATTACAATGTCAAGCAACTGTAACTAAACTTTGTTTTGTTCATTGTTCAGGTTGCAGCTCAAACAGGTTACAAAGTAACACTTGTGGACATCAGCAAAGATGTGCTTGATCAGTCCAAGGCTAGAATTGAAACTAGCCTAGCCAGAGTTGCAAGGAAACTATATGCGGATGACAAGGAGGTCGAACGAATGCTTTTTTTTAATATCGAATTTATTCATATTCTTATAATTTTGTTTGGAGGATTTTATTTAAATAATTTAATTACTTAATAGATTACAAAATGTAACATAGCAATGCACTAGTTTTGAATTTTTTATTTTTTGAAGAAAGGAGAAGAGTTTTCAAAGACAGCTCTTGGGAGAATGCAGTACAACACCGACGCTTCTGAAGCCGTCAAAACTGCAGATCTCGTTGTGGAGGCAGTGGTGGAAAACATGGATCTGAAGCACAAGATCTTTTCTGCGATCGACCAAGTTGCTCCTCAGTAAGTTTACTTCTCATAGGTAGGATCTGGTTTTACGTCAGCGAGTTCTTGGATAATTTATGTGAATGTGTTTGTTTCAATTATTTTGGTCTTTTTTCTGATTATTTTCGTGACACGGTATTGTTATTATTACATTGTTTATACATTTTTATTATTCGTTGATGACCAGACACACCATATTTGCCTCGAACACCTCCTCGTTCCCCATCAAGGACATTGCCAAGGTCACCAAGAGGCTGGACAGGTTTGGCGGTCTCCACTTTTTCAATCCCGTGGCCGTCATGAAATTGGTGGAGGTGACTGATTTTTTAAATGTGAATTATTAGTTTGTAAATTGTTAATTATATTAACATTATTAATTTAATATGTATTTGCAGGTCATTAGGACACCCGAGACATCCGAAGACACCCACAAGAAGTTGCTGGAATTTGGCTCCAGTGTTGGAAAGACCACAGTGCAAGCCAAGGTGTTAAGCTCAGTCAATTTTGCAATTTTGAGTGTTTATGAAATCATTTCTTGTTTTTTACCACTAAAAATGGTAATCTATTATTTCTAGATTGAATGTGGCTTAATCCTATAGTTAATTCAGTTAAGTAAATTAATTTAAATTTCATGTTTTTTGTGCCCGTGACTATAATTAGTCGACTAAGTACCACTTTTCCATCTTTTCCCGTCTCCAGGACACGAACGGTTTCATTGTCAACCGGCTGTTCATCCCTTACCTGATGGAAAGCGTCAGGATGCTGGAAAGAGGTGCGTAGTTGTTATAGCGGCCGAAAATGTTATAAATTGCATTACTACGGTTCTTTCACAGTATAATAATAACTAAATAATAACTATAATAATAGTAATAATTGTTCTTCAAGGTGATGCCACAGCCAGGGACATCGACACAGCCATGAAATTAGGCCTAGGCCACCCAATGGGTCCTTTTGAGTTGCTCGACTACACGGGATTGGACACTTGCAAGTTCATTATGGACGGTATTTTGAATTTACGATATTTTCGAATTCCGCTGTATATTTAATGTAGGTACATTTATAATTATTTGCTCTTAAAGGATGGTATGAACAGGAGCCAAATAATCCCTTGTATGCCAAAAGTCCTTTGCTGGACAAGCTGGTTTCTGAGGGAAAGTTGGGCGTGAAGACAGGGGAAGGCTTTTATACCCACAAAAAGAAATAACTTTGATGTCCGTTAATCATGTTCCAATTTGCCTTATTAAAGATGCCTCTTTTTGATTTTAATGGCCTTAACCAAAACGATATTGGATATTTTTGTAAGCTATATTTCCGACAATTGACTTGGCGCCTTATCGTCGTTGGCGCATTTGTGTTTGGCCAATATATGAGTGCCTTATGTATCTGCGAAGGAGCTTTTTAGTCGCTCATTTACATAGTCCCCTAGCCGAGGGCGCCCCCTGGCGGTTCAGGTTCGGTTGCGGCTGTGGTCCTACTACCTGCGCGTGCTGTGACTCATTGAGCTATTGTGCTCGTCGTTGTGGCAAATAACAGCGTTATTATATAAGCCTTATTACGACATAAATAAAGTTTCCAGACTGTCCATAAAGCAAGCTGACCTGTCTTTCGCCTCGTCATCCATCACATTTCAAGCCGAGAGTATGTCTCCGGCGTATTATTACCTAATCTTATAACACTTACAAAAGCCAAGATAGACAAATAATCGAGTCCATTTGAAACTTTTAAACAACTTTTGCGACACGACGCTACGTTAAACCGACCGCAATCTTCTTGGGTTTTGCGAATATAAAGTCCTGCGCATAGAGGAAATTAACTCGATCGGCGACGTTGATCTCCCGGAGAAGTTTGTACCCGTTCCCCTCCATGAAAGGTAGGTAGGCAGATTTGTTGCCGTGTTCGAACTCGACCGTCAGAGTGGCAATGTCGAGTCTTCTGAGGTCGAGAGACCTGAGAATGTCCAACTCTAAGCCTTCTACGTCAAGACTGAAAAAGTCCACTTTCTCCACGCCCAGGGCCACGAGCATGGACTCAAGGGGGAAGCAGGGAATGGTCATGGTTTCGGAGAAGAGGGACAGAGACCGGTTTTTGGATTTTTCCACATCGAGTTTTCCTTTTCCGGTGTCACTCCCTTTGAACTGAAACTGTTCAAGACGGTAATTATGTTATAATTATGTATTGAGGTAAAATGATGATTGCATAATTTACGTTTATATTAATATATCTACCTTATATATAACTATTAACAATAGCAAAGTTGTTCTACTGGTAAGTTAAAAGAACATGTTTATATTGATATAATATAAATCAAGACACGACGGCCCATTTCTTGCTATAACATTTTTTAACTAGTTTTTCAGGCTTTCTCCATTTTGAAGCAAAATCGTTCACTGGACACCGTAATTTTTTAGTAAAACTTTATTCGTCTGGGCTGAAGTAGTTTAAATATAACTACTATTAATAATATTAATAATAATAACAAGGTTATTCTACTGGTTTCTACTTATTCTGAATGGTGTTGTATGAGCTTTTTTTTTTCCTTTTGGGATGTCATGCTGTGCATCCATAGGTCAAATCGATCCAACTAAACAATCCTACTTTTTATAAGCGCTAGTAACAGATGCTCATTGTTATCAAACCCAAGCATGTGTGAGTATTTTTAAGTAATATATTTATCTTATTTATTGTAGGAATTCATTTATAGTTATTATTTTTAGCGAAGTATTTCCATCGCTATTGCCCATAGCCTTGCAGGCATTCTAAAAAGGAAGCTCTCAGCACAGGATGAAATCGATAAGTCAGTTGCAGAACTGACGTTCGAGGAAGTGCGAGGTCCTATTCAGTCGGGTCGGCAGGCTGTTGGGTGGAACCACTTCGCAAAATGGTCTGAGTCTTGCCCTGCGGTTAGGGCAAGGCTTATCATTCGGGAGAGAAGGGGGGAATTGGAAAGAGATCGAATCATTAATGCAGTGCAGCAGGCACAGCAGGATAGATGGAACGCGTAGGAGGGCGTGGTTCAGCCCTCGAGAACGTCAGAAGTTTGGGCCGAAACGTTTGATAGGAGTTTCTAAGTCAGGGGTGTCCAACCTTTTTGAGCGGAGGGCTAAGTGTACAACTTTTAGACTAGTCGCGGGCCGGATTAGCCCTGGCACGGGTTTTTGCACAAGTAGTCTATATCTGCTCCAACAGTAGAAGTCGAAATGCGCAATAATGCTGCCAAATGTTCGTCTGTAAGCAGAGAACTTAACTTCGATTTCCATTGGTGACTAATTCAGAGTATTTCTCATGTTGTACTGATACAGTAGACCTCGACGAAAAGACTGGGCAATGTACAACATTCTTCAGAATCAGCTGTGATTGAATTAACTTCAACTTCTAAATGAACGTCACAACATGTTCATACAACTTGTGAACCAGCTGGTTCTTTCCTTGAAGTCTGACGTTCAACTCGGCCTTGAATTTTGTTATGTCGACTAGAAAAGCCTAGTCGTTCACCCACGGGTCATCGTCCAGAAAACATTCACCCTATCCTTTGTATTTGTCATGAATGTCTTTATTTCATCACATAGACTCCAGAATATGAATAATGTTGATGACTTGCTAAGCCAGCGAATTTGGCAGAAGTAAACCACATGTGAGCCCACTTCCATCAGAAAGGATTTAAATTCCCTGTGCCGCCATTACAATGTTTACATTTAAAGTTTTTATCGAGCTTAATTTAGTAGCACAAGCATGGATGTATACAAGCAAAAAAGAACAATTAATAATAATAATTATTATTATTGAAACATTAACTCGACCTATTATCGGTTGTATTAATATCGTTGCTATTATGGTGATGATGATATTAATATAATTATTTCAAAAAAAAATTATTATCATCTTCATCAGCATCATCATTATTATTATTATTATTATTATTATTATTATTATTATTATTATTATTATTATTATTATTATTATTATTATTATTATTATTATTATTAAAATTTTATATCTGAAAACAAAAAAAAACTTCAATCATAATTACTTTGCTGACGTAACTGGTCGGACTTAGGCAGGCATTGATACTCCACGCTCTTCTGTTTTTGCCCAAAAGCTGGGTGTAGAAGAAAGGATCAGCCTCGATTAAGAGACCATTCCAAGCCCTGCTGGCCTCGAAGAACAGCGAATTTGAAGACCTTTCTCCTTCGTAAGCCCCGACTTCTACGTAAAAGCCATCCCTCTTTGAAACGAAAATTTGCAAATAATGTGCGAATGTGGTGAATCACCGTGATGTTATAATAGAGAATTTAATAATAATTGTTATTGATTTACTGAGACTTGTTAAAACATGTTTCTGTTTGTCCTTTTCATTTATCTACTCAGGCGTCGAAGTCGTTGATTGATGGGTTGACTTTTAAGTGACGTTGCTGATTGCAACTCATTTTTAGATCAATCTGAATTTTATTTTGACTTATTTTTTTTTATTTTTTTTTTACTGGAGATTATTAATTCTTAGTTACAGTTACGGATTTGAAATAGCATTTGAAACATTTTTCAGTTTAAAATCAATCTATCAATCCTTTTGGCAGTTCCACCTCCAGGATCAACTCGGAGGTGAGAGTTCGAAATGTCATTTCCATCTAACCTAATGGACCGGAATTAAAATAACGTAATAGCGGCGACATCGTCGTAATGACAGATGTTAATAAACAACACCCGTAACAACAACAACAACAACAACAAACATCAATAAACAACAGCAACCTTCTGTTCGAGATAGTCATCGATGACTTCAGCCTGAGGCGTCTTGTAGACAAATCTGGAAAGTTTCAAGGTGTGAGAAGTGGACGGAGGATCTATGAGTCCTTTAAGCAGTTCGATCACCTCCGGGTCTCTGGCATGGGCCTTCCTTGAGATCAGTCTTTCGATTGTCATGATCATGTATTCGTCATAGTTGGACAATCTCTCTAGTCTGCTGATCCGGCTGTTCCTTAACATGAATGCTGTGAGAAATGGAGCAGTTTATGTCGAATTTATGTCGCATGTCTAGTTCTTTATTTCTATAAATATATAAATGATACCATTATTGTCATGAGAATATTTTCATAAATATCATATGCACATATATATGATATATATATTGCAATATATATTGTATTAATCGTAATCGTAATATATGATATATATATATATCTATATTTATTTAATATCATTAGTATAAATGTAGGATTACGATGTAATTGTATCATCTTTGTCAATGTCATATCAAAACCATATTACCGAGAGCGTCAAGGTAGCAAAGTGGAAGGATACTGCTGCTAACCTGGTCTGGAAAAGTTTTCCATCTGCATGACCTCACCACGATACAAGAGAAGGATGAAGATGAAGAACGTCTGAATTAAGACTATGATCCAAAGAGCGTTGGATTTCATCCTATGCAGCCTGTCCAGATGATGAATTGTTACCTTTGTGAGATAATTTTAATTACGATTTTTTAATTAATTGCCTATTAGTTAATTATTACTTGAGTGGTTATTATTATTGTTATTTCTATTATTCTATTCTATTGTAATTGTAAGAGGTTGGTTTTTGAAAATGCATTTAGTGCTTAAGTGCTTAAGAATTTTATTTGCAAAAACTTGGCTTTGCGCACAACACGTGTAGAGAAAAGAAATCGAATGGTGGGATAACTTTGACATGTAGAGGGTGCAAATCGATTGCTGACTAGCAAAATCTCGGCCCATCTTAATAAATTAAAAAAAAAATATTAAGCTGTAAGTCTTATGCTTACAATCCATAAGTTTTTTTCTGAAAATCTCGTTATTTGAACATCATTTGATATTAGATTTACGTTTAGCCACAATTGGTTTAATAATTATTAGTTTAACTATTACTACTATTATTAGTAATCAGAAATCAATAATTATTAACAAAATATGACAACATCCGCATTTACAGTCGAGTAATGCTTGGTGTAAGTTGTCTAGACTTGTTTACAAAGATGGAAGACAATTTAACTCTAAATCAGATTTGGAAGATGTCATTAGGAATGCCTGGAACCATTTGGAAGCAGACTTTATAAAAAATTAATTTTGTCGATGGACAAAAGATGTTTTGAAATAATAGAAAAGAAAGTAAACATAATTTCATATTAGATATTTTTTGCATAAAAAACAATAAATTGTTATTGTTATTATTGACTTTTGACGTTTACTTCCTATATTTTCTGGCCGCAATCGTAAACACATTTTTGAGATTTTTTTTACTAAGTTTTAAAATAATACTTCACCAAATTTAAAAATGTAATTTTGGAATCAATATTTACATAACCTACTAAAATTTTAGAACTGTACGTGACGTATTAGTTGAGATATCATCAAAAAAATGGGTGCATCCTATATATATATATATATTGGCCGGAGTGAAAACCCAACGAAAGTTTAAATCATCTCAGTTATGCAAAGGACTATAATCAAATAAATAAATAAATAAATAATCCAACGAAAAATCTTGCCAATTTCCCTTTACAAGCAAGATGTATCTATTACCACTCCAATCGTAAATTGTTCTTTGAGTTACTGCCGCCTTTTCTATATTAGTTACTTCGTCGTCTGTAACCATATCGACGCAACACCATAGAAACATAATAATACTTACAAAACAAAGCCATATTCCAGAACCAAGCAACTCTATTGAGAATTTAAGTTTTTTTCTGCCTACAAACCGTCCTAATTATTTATAATAATTAGAAAACGGACAATTATCGCTAGCACACCCAAGCTCACAAACGCCATGTTCGAATAACCGCCATCCACTCGCGTCTTATCTGTTTTTAAACATAATTTCGCTCCTTTTTTTGCTCGAACACTGTTTACATTTTCTGAGATTTATGCGTTCCGACGGCGCGATTAACATGAAATCGTTTGCTGTGCCAAAGTTTCTGCTGACTGCGTAAACAACACTTGGCCCAGAAGTATGCTGGGCGATCAAAACTTCATGAACTTTCGATTTGGATCGATTTTTTAACGAAATATTACAGTGAAAATTTAATTTAAATAGGCCTTTAAAAGTTATAAATTTCTATTAGAACTAACGAGAGAATTGCTTGCGACACGTAAAAGCATAGCAGACAAAATGTGTTCAAATCGTTTAAGTTAAAATTGTTTAGAAAATAATAAAGAATAAATAATGGTTATAAAATCGAAGCTTTACGAGAATCATCTACTCGAACAAATAGGAAAGGCACTGAAATTTGCAAAAAAAAAGAAGAAAAAGAAATAGAAAAACTGCATGAAAAGGTCTCACCTTGATCCATGAAATCTGAAGTCTTATCCCAAAAGGCAAAAATTGAAGGTTTTGCAAGATTTACAAAGACAAACAATCACGACAAAAATAATTGCCGACGATTTACAAAAAGCTGCGTAACGATCGCAATTAATCGCCAAAAACGCAATTAAAACGACTTCGAGCGAGCGCAGAAGGAAAGAGCTCCGTCAATTCCAACGTCGAACCATCTTCTCGACGGAGCGAACGTGCAGCTGGAAGTTGGAGACCGCTGACGGAAGAAGCCTCTCGGCCTGAGAAGAAGGCCCCTGCGACACCTGCTTGACGAGGTTCGTTATGTTCTTGAGGTGCTCGCAAATCTTGGCGCAGGAAAAGTTCAGCTGGCTGGTCAGGTCGGTATTGGACTGAATTCGCTTCAGGATGGAGTCGACGACAAACAGAATCTTGTGACTGCAAGCCGCCAGACCCTTGACGTCGTTGATGAGGGCCAGAGATTTTTTAGAATCCGTCGTCGAGGTCTTCGAAGACGTCAAATAGTTTTGAAGTCGCTCGATCAGTCCAGACAGGTTCTTCAACTCCTCGGCAATGAAAGGGAAGTAATACCTCAAAAGGTTCCTCTCGCTCCGGACCATCCGGTTTAGGCATACCTCCGGAGAGTCTACCTCGATGCTCGGAACCTCGCCTTTCTTGATGGGAATGTCGTAATCTAGCTCTTCGAACGACGAGAAAATGCTCCGTTTGCTAAAAGCGTCCGCACTTTTGGTCACTCCCGATCGGTTTCCCGATCTCGCGTCCGACTGCGCTCTCAGTTGAAATACGGAAAAGTTGCTGGTCGGAATGTCGTAGTCGACCTGGTCGTCGATGGCACTTGATCTGCTCAACTCCGAGGCGAGACTTTCGACGCTTTTATTTTTCAGGGAAGCGTTCGCATTTTTCGGCCTGGGGCAATCATAATCGAGAAACTCCGAACTGGTCGGCCTCGAGTAATCAGAGCAGTCGACGCCTTCAGAATGGTAGTCGGAAATGTCGGAACTTCTCGGCACGTCGTAATCGGTGGCTTCGAACGATCGGTCTGGATCGGAATAGAGGGAGGAATTGTGCCTCTCGAGATCCGACGTCTCCGATTTTTTCCCCTTCTCCCGGACACGAACCTCTAGGCTGGGCGGAGAATTCAGGAATTTGTCCTGCTGAGTTTGAGCGAATTTGGTCGACGGCGTGTCGTAATCGCCGTAAGAACTTCTCGACGACTTGCAGACGAGTGGCGTCGACTCCGAATTCTTGCCTTTGGCTTTCGTCAAGTTTCTTCGGCCCTCGACAGGGGTGGAGCTGGCGGTTTCTCCAACTCGCAGCCACAAGCCTTCTTTTTCCACGTGCTTGAAAAACTCGCTCAGCTGTCGAGAGTGAGTGCTCAGGCTGGACGTCAGGGCCGACAGCTGCTGCAAGAATTCGATCTTCGCTTTGTCTTTGGCGTCCAAAAAGTTGAACCGGTTCAAGTAGTCCAAAACGTTTTCGAGATCCTGGCTCGACTGCTTGACCTCTTCGAACGACTTGAAAGTTTCTACGCTCACCAGGCCCTTGATCGAGGCAATGGTCTTGGCGGCTTCGGCGACGTACGCCTGGATGGCCTTCCAGAAGGAAATGCAGATGGCCTTGACGACTTGCGCCCTGGAGTTATGATCAGAGCTGTCGTACCACTTCTTCATCATGCTCGTCACTTGGCGCGAGAAAACGTTCATGTCTTTCTCGCTCTTGAGGTACGAGGCGAAGTACTTCTCGAAGTTCGTGCCGGTCGCCTGAGGCGACAGACTCTTTGGCGGATCGCCCGAGACGGAATTCCCCTCGTCTTTGTTGCTGGGAATGCAGTAATCGTCGTACTCTCTGGCATCTCCGGGAGACATTGTGGCCCTGGGAACTTTCTCGGTGTTCTTGAGGTGAGAATTCTGAAGAGGAGACTTGTGCGATCTGTTCGAAATTGGCGTGTCGTAATCTTGCATCGTGGTATCCCGATCGGACGCTCGAGATCTTTTGTCGGCAGAGAACGAGCTATTCTTGACGGGAGGAAGGTCGTAGTCGCTGGTCGCTTCATTTATCTGCAAAAGTCCGATAATTACGTTGGTGATAAAATTTAAGTGGAATGGGAATGAGTTAAACAGGTCTTAAATGTGTTCGCAAGAAAATTATACTTCAAAGAAACTAAACTAAACCCAAATTAAAAACAAAGAATTCAGAATAAGAGAAGAATTAACGCTTCGTAATTACTGGCTTCCGTAATTTCTGACCCATAATTCTAAAGCTTCAAATTATTCAAAGAATTTACCGTTATGATTACCAGCCTATTGGCAGGTGCAATTCCAGTCTTTCCCTTGAGTCCACAAAGCCACCATCCCTCCATTCCATCATAATCCTTCTCTATGATTTCAAGGACGTCGTCCCTCAAAAATGACAGCTCGTCCGATGCATCGGAGTAGTTGTCGTACAGGGCCCTGGCTTTTGCCATGTTCCTTTCTGTAAAAAAATAAATAAGATGAGGGTTACATAATAAACAAGATCAAGGTTTTACTATTAATCTAATTTCATCAAAATGTGGAATGCGATACAAGATAGCAAAGCTAAAAATTACTGACTTTTTAAAAAAGCAAAGCAACATGTTGTCATTTTTGTCAGACTTTCAAGTAAAACAAATGTTAAATGGAATAACGTGATACTTCTATCCACTGCACAAAGTGATTTTTAACTATAAAGCAATTATTACCCTCCCTATTATTGTTATTATTTCATCTTATCGAAAATCACTTAAATCTAACATAAATAAAGCATAATTATCTATGCGAGTGCAAAACCGCTCCCTTCGAAAAGCAGTCTGCCTCCGCACCTTCCACTCTCGAGCTACCACATCGCACTGAATCCAGGATTTCAAAGGGAAACAGTATATCACACGACCACCACAACTCACGTAACAAAGATTGTCTCTCCGTCGGATGCGCACTCTCCCGAAAACTTGTGTGAACGATCCAGTCTCAAACTTTAATTAAAACCAGAGTCGAAACAAGAACAACAACAACAACGACGACGAGTTTAAAAACTAAACGATTACGAGCCGATTCGATGGATTACTGACAATTCAAACATTGTGGTTCCGGCAACAATGCCTCACTAACTCTTAACTTCACATTTAGTGCGTCGCCTCTATTGATAATGACGCCTACAATCTATAATACTAGACGAGCCAGGACAATTATTTATTGTCACTGTTTACATCTTGGAATTTTTATGGCCACATTTAACATTTTGGAGGGAGCAATTAGGTGGAGAAGAGAATCATCATTTATTGAAAGTTAAAAAAAATTTGAATAAATAAATAATTACAAGAAGAAAATCAGCAATTTTACTACACCCGGTTGAGGTTGTGGGAAAGTAGTCGAGCCTAATTTAGTCTATCAGGCGCTTCTGACGTGAGAATGAGCACCTATCTTCAGATCTTCAGAAAACCGAACAAAGGTCATCTTATGATGAAGGCATCAAACAATACAAGCTCGTAACTAGAAACTCCAGACTCTACCTGGCCATATTACTATATTATCTCGGTGTGATTGTATTTTGTTTGTCGTGTGGATCTAATTTACAACCAATTATTTGAATTCGCGAAACTTCGTTGCTGTCGGGCCCAGGCATCATTATTTGTCTCGAATTGTGCAGGCAATTACGACTGTTTGGTTGTCTAACAAACTCTCTCAGGAGGCGAATTGCAGAGTACCGAAAATATTTAACATGTGTTTCGCCATCACCCAGCGCCAAATAAGGTCTGCTTACTAAGGCAGTCTGGCTCACCCATATCACAAATGAGTCACCAAATGACACGCTCACAATTACACTTCTATTTTAACCGATGACAAGTTCAGCGAACTCAAGAAGCTAAGATTAATTAATTACAACACAGGGGAAACAACAAGCTGTTAAAACTCGAGGATTAATCACCATCCAAACTGTATCTTGAACGACCCGAAATCAAAATCGGCTGTTTTCAATAGATTTTGAAAATTCATAAATCAAACACGAAACTATCTCACAAATAATATGAGTCCAATCCAACTGAAACAACTTTTTGTTTCATATTTTCTTCGCTACGTTTGAAACTATTGGCATTGGAAGAGATTTGAACAGGAGTTTGCGCTTAACAATCGCCTTAATGGTATATTCGACGTTGGCATTTTCTGGGGTCTCCTCCGAACTTAGTTTCTCGGTTTCACTTTTCTTGGATGCTGACATAACCCTCGATTTGTAAGCCACTGCCAAAGGCTTTTCCAGATTTACCACTTCGCCATATAGAACATGATGTCCCAGTATTAACACAGGAGTACCCTAACGAATTAACTTATTACATTTGTGGTAATTTCTAAAAAAAGATTTCAGATTATAAAAAAAATCAAACCTGTTTTGTGAATAGAAGATCACCCAAAAACTTGTTGTTTATGGAATCCTCTTTAGCCCTCGTCTCTAAATCGCCTTGGAGCTCGACTATGGTCCATTCGTTCTCCCACCCTCCTTCAGCTCTACAAATCAGAAAAAAGCATATTTACCCGTGAAGAATAATAAATTTATAAATCTTAATGAAAATAAAAAAACGCTGACAATTTTATGGGAATTTGAACCATCTTGAGAAGGTTCGGTGTTTCACTTCGCGCGAGCAACAATTTTGTTTACATGATTAAAAGTGAATTCCCCCGTAGTTTTGAATAATTAATATTCAGTTTATTTTAAAGTGGCTAAAATAAAAAACGTACTTTTCAATTTTTATGAATAAACATTTAAATATAAAATTACTGAAAAATATTCTCAAAGAATCGTGGCGTAGCAAAATATAGTTTTATTTTCTGACATTTTTATTGGCTTAAATGTTCTAAGATTGTAGACTAGTGAACTTCACTAGCACAATATACCCGTTACAATGGGATATTTTTGAGCGAACTCCAAACTCATATAATTATCATGATTTAAAGACAGTCTTTAAAGAAAAAAGTAAGAAAAACGAGTTTTAGAGTCTTTAGCATATTTACCATCTTGGTGCAATTTGTATTAATAATAATGTAATAATCAGATTCCACAAATTTTCTCATAAAATGAGAGTATTACAGAATTAATTGAAAGTAAGACGAAACAATGACAAAGCTGTTATTCTTTCTATTACACCCAAAAAAGTAAAATTTACTAAAAGAAACATTTTGACCTTAAATTAAACAATTTCAACTGCTTTCAAATGAAACAGACATTTCGATTTTAAATCAAACAATTTCAGTTGCGAGAAAACATAACTAATCACAAATCAGAACTAGAATGACAACAATTTCCTGAAAACCATGACATCAAAAAAGATCATATCAGATTCAGTAGGTTCGCAGATGTCCAGTACTGGCTACAAGAGAATATACTGCTTACGACTAGGAAACGAATGAAGATGTGCTATTTCGGCCATAAATGTCACAAGCCGAGCAAAAGAAGAACGACACTGGAGGTTAACAAACATTTCGAGGGAGACAGAAGGATCCGGAATCTGAACCTTCACCTCGAACCATCCCAGCCAGCATCACCTCGTCTTCGCCAGCGACCTCAAGGAAAAGAACAAAGGAATGTTTCGCTGAGTCTGTTGAACGTGGAAAAAGTAGAATGCTCGACTTTTCAGAAGAGCGAATACTCTCGATTAAAAATTAAAACGTCGCGAATACCATCCGAAACGAACTAGAGTCACGACCGGTCGAAGTAGCAAAAACTCCTCAAGATCGAGCATCATTATCATCATCATTATAGTCACCATCATCATCGTCATCATTATTATTATTATCATTATTAATATTATCATCATCATTATTATTATTATTATTATTATCATTATCATTATTGACAAAATCAAGGTGGTTACTCTTCAGGCGCACAAGGGTTCTGAATGAAACTTGAGAGCAGTGGAATGATAAGCAGAAGTGCCCAATTGAAGCTGTCATGTTTCCATGTGATTGCACTGTTAAGTAATGGCAGCAACAAGAATAACCTTATAACACCAGTAATTAATAGGACACGAATATTATTAAACGACTTGGGAATTCATCGAGGTAATACTATCGTGGAACTTTGCAACAGGAAGCGTAAATATGTTCGTCCGACTATGTTTGTCCTAGCATCAACAGCATCAATGACTTCAACAATAACAAACAGAACTAAAAACAGAGAAACTAGTGATGGCAGGAAAATGGTAAATTAATAAATTGTATTTATAATAAGACAAAGATGATAAAATGTAAATTATCAAGGTGAATAATCAATTTCATAAACTCAAAGGAAATAACCAAAAATAGAAAACCATATTTTGATTAAAAATGCTTCAACTGTCTCCTCGAAGAAGTGATAATAAAAGAACGATTTTAAGCAGCAGTAATGATGATAACAACAACAACAACAATAACAGAACTCTATAAGGTGATGATGGCATTTCCAAGGACTATGTTAACGATGATATGGTAGTAACGACATGAGTCCAACCTAATAATACTTTACTGCAACGTACACACCTCAAGCAATACTTTGGTTAGTACGGCATCTTGACCTCTAGAGATTGAAACACTGGAATGAAATGAATACCTGACAAACGAAGCAGAGTTAGTTTGCGAAGTTCAGAAATCCTACTAAAAGTTTCCACAACCTAACATCGACGATAATGCTGACTACGACGTATGCCGTTATTGAATTTGAAAAACAAAACTGAAAGCTTAAAATCTCCTGAGGTAACAAAATCCTCAACGACGAAACATAAAAGTCCTCGCAAACACGACATCAGCAACGACTAGGACATTGTTTTCTGAGAAATGGAAAAAAAAAAATAAAATAAAAGAAGTTTAAATATTAAAAATAAATTAAACAGCCTATCGACTTAAGGAGACAAACATGAATCAGGTAATCAAGATAACGATTTAATTTTTGATCTTTGACCTCTAAATGTTTGGATTCTGAAAGAACTTCGCACGCTTACGACTCGAGACGATGGACAGTCCGAATAAAGAATGAAAGAACGTAAAACATTTCATGCTGGGGGACGCTGAGCGCTCGAGTTGGAGGTCATGAACCGAATAAATTCGTTAAAATAAAGAATTCGACAGTAGCAGCAACAACAACAACAACAAAAATCATCGACAACACAAGTAATAAACAACACTAAATGTCAAAAAGAAGCATCATGGGCAATCACAAAAATGATGGGAATGAATAGAAAAACAGACACAGTTAACGTTTCGAAGATGTCACAACAGAAACCTATCCTGACTTTGGAAATGTTGACTGCAGAGATCGGTGTCGTTCTTAACGGCACTAGAACTAAAGTAAAAAGTAGCTAGTGATTGGAATTTGAAACTGGAGCAAAATCAACCAAAAACACGAGCATTTCTCGTGGAATTTGCAGAAGACTAATGCAATGGTATTGCTGCAGAGTGTCGTACATAAAAAGAGAAAGACAGGATCATTACTTCTGCCAGAAAGCAGAGACCAAAATTTAAACTAAAGATCTGCAACGAAACCGTAAATCCTTTTAAGTTGGATTTACATAGTGGTGTAATAATTAATTAATAATTAATAAACTAATAAAAATATAAAATCAAACTCCAGCATCACATCATGCGCTGCGACACGGCTCGAAATACTAATCTATTCAAGCGAGAGCTGGGCATGCTCCCTTTTCCTCGTCTCTCATTGGTTCTCCAAGTCAACACAGCGGCCAATCAAAACCTCAGCCTGAAGATGAAGAGCACCTGGAGCAGTCGAGCCATGAAGTTGTAGAGGGCAGATGCTATGGAAAAGTTCAAGGTCAGGAACTGTCTGGATGACCTTGAGAAGTATAGGAAGAGACAGAAGGAGATCAAAGCAAGCAGATGCTTGAGTCTATTCCTGAGGACGAGCCTGAAGAGATGGACGGACGTGAAAATTTGCATAATTTGATAATTTCGAGTAAAAATGAGTTTGGCAAAACAGTAAGCAGTTTGATATTTCGCATATTCAACCTCTGATAAGCCTTCCTGGCTTTCGTCAGGTCCTTCACGTCTTCCTTGAGGACAAACTTCTTCACTCCTAGGCAGTAATTCTCCATGTAGGTGGGCCAGTCGATCATCCTCACGTCGAAGTTGAAATCCTGAGTTTTAGAATTTGAGATTCGTCGTCTTGGAGAACAAACCGATGCAGAGGATGTCATTACTCATTGTTATCGTCATCATCATCATCATCATCATCACCACAACCATCAACACCATCATCACCTAAGCCATTACCATTATGTATCACCATTACGATCACCTTCTTGTCTTGCGAGTTCATCTTGTCGTACAACTCCCTGACGTTGTTGTCTTCGAACTTCCACTCGTGCGTTGTGAAGAACTCAAGGCATTTCACCGATTTCCAAAGTCTCTTCTGGAGGCGGAGCAGGCTGAATAATGATAATAATAATAATGATAATAATAATAAAATAATAATGGTAATTATAATAATGATAATAATAATAACAATAACAACAATAATAATAAAGAGCACGATCATCTGTGGAAAATGTAATAAGGCATAATAAATTGAATTCATTTTTATAGAATATAATAATCTCTGTAAATCAATGACGGCAACGTCAACAACAATGTCGCACGCACGCAACTCACACTGGCTTCTGTCCGCAAAGCTTCAGTCCGATGTCCATGACCCAGGCTGGTAGGAAGTGGTCGAACCACCTGTGAAGCTGGTAGTAAGTTCTGTGGGAAGAGCCACGATTATGGTAATGAGATGATTATATAACATATAATGACAGCAGCAACAACAACAATAAAAATAATAATAATAATAATAATAATAATAACAGCAGCAACAACAATGACAGCAAAAGTGCTAATAATTGGTGAATTTAGTAAATTTTATTTTTTATTTAAATTTACCCCTGACCTGCTCTGGGTGAACTTTGGGGCAGGAAGTCTTACGGGCTGATCGACAGGAATTTTACTGAAGCATTCGTGAGAGGCACGTTCTGGAAGAGATTTTGTAAATTTATAAACTCTTTCGAAGTTGTTGGAAGTCGAGAAGGTGGCGACAATAGTAAAAGTGATAATGACATCAATTAAAAGCCATAATCATCATCATCATCATCATCACCATCATCACAACCATTATTATTATTATCATAGTCACCATCATCGAGTGATCATAATAAACAAGAAAAGTCATTAATAGGAAAGGCACCTACCGACTTGTCCCCAGGTCAACTTGTTCTGCGAACCGGTGGTGCAGTTGTAGACCTGAATTTCATCCGGCCTGTCATATTTACCATCATCAACAATATCATCATCATCATCATCATCATCATCATCATCATCATCATCATCATCATCGATATCATCATCGATATCATCATCACCACCATCATCATCATCATCGATATCATCATCGATATCATCATCGATATCATCATCGATATCATCATCACCACCATCATCATCATCATTGATATCATCATTTCCAATAATGTTTTCACATCAATAAATAATGAGATGATTAATAGCCTGGGAATAGCCAACGAAAACTAATGAGCACGGCTCTCGGTCATCATCATTACAAAATTCTTCATCGCAGTCATTCGCTGCAAATTAATTGCTGATTGTAATCAGTTAACCGATGCGATCATCGGTTTTAAATTTACTGCCTGTGGCTCGTTCTGTTATTATATTATTCCACCACCGAAAAAAAAGGACAAATTACGGCAATAAATACGGATGGATGACCTTAGGCATCGAATCACATCAAATATAACTCATTCAAATGACCCCAAACATTGAGGTCAAACCCATCAACCCCACCCTACTGACCTCTCCAGTGCTGTGATCCAGGCAGCAGCGATGATGGTGTTGACGCACATGTCGACGGGGATGATGTCAGCACAGGCGTGGAAGTTACCCATCATGATCCTCAGGACCCCCTTGCCGATCTGGAGGAGGGGGCGAGAAAGGAATGGGGTGATGGTTGTTTGAGGTGATAGTTAAGATGATGATTGTAATTTTTTTTACTTGTTTACAAAAAATTTATTCTACTCACGGCAGCCAGGAGTCCACTCGGCCCGTTGAAATTGTCCACCCAGCCCTGGTTTTTAAAAGGTTGAAATGCAAATGGGGAATAATAATCTTCATATATAATAATAATAATAATAATAATAACAGCAGCAACAACAATGACAGCAAAAGTGCTAATAATTGGTGAATTTAGTAAATTTTATTTTTTATTTAAATTTACCCCTGACCTGCTCTGGGTGAACTTTGGGGCAGGAAGTCTTACGGGCTGATCGACAGGAATTTTACTGAAGCATTCGTGAGAGGCACGTTCTGGAAGAGATTTTGTAAATTTATAAACTCTTTCGAAGTTGTTGGAAGTCGAGAAGGTGGCGACAATAGTAAAAGTGATAATGACATCAATTAAAAGCCATAATCATCATCATCATCATCATCATCATCACCATCATCACAACCATTATTATTATTATCATAGTCACCATCATCGAGTGATCATAATAAACAAGAAAAGTCATTAATAGGAAAGGCACCTACCGACTTGTCCCCAGGTCAACTTGTTCTGCGAACCGGTGGTGCAGTTGTAGACCTGAATTTCATCCGGCCTGTCATATTTACCATCATCAACAATATCATCATCATCATCATCATCATCGATATCATCATCGATATCATCATCACCACCATCATCATCATCATTGATATCATCATTTCCAATAATGTTTTCACATCAATAAATAATGAGATGATTAATAGCCTGGGAATAGCCAACGAAAACTAATGAGCACGGCTCTCGGTCATCATCATTACAAAATTCTTCATCGCAGTCATTCGCTGCAAATTAATTGCTGATTGTAATCAGTTAACCGATGCGATCATCGGTTTTAAATTTACTGCCTGTGGCTCGTTCTGTTATTATATTATTCCACCACCGAAAAAAAAGGACAAATTACGGCAATAAAAGACGGATGGATGACCTCAGACATCAGACCACATCAAATATAACTCATTCAAATGACCCCAAACATTGAGGTCAAACCCATCAACCCCACCCTACTGACCTCTCCAGTGCTGTGATCCAGGCAGCAGCGATGATGGTGTTGACGCACATGTCGACGGGGATGATGTCGGCACAGGCGTGGAAGTTACCCATCATGATCCTCAGGACCCCCTTGCCGATCTGGAGGAGGAGGGCGAGAGGAATGGGTTGGTGGTTGTTTGAGGTGATAGTTAAGATGATGACAGTAATTTTTTTACTTATTAGCAATAAGTTTATTATGAATTTACTCTACTCACGGCAGCCAGGAGTCCACTCGGCCCGTTGAAATTGTCCACCCAGCCCTGGTTTTTAAAAGGTTGAGATGCGAATGGAGAATAATAATCTTCATATATAATAATAATAATGATAATAATAATGATAATAATAGTAATAATAATAATAATAATTTTACTCATAATAATAATTGTAACAATATTAATAATTTATAACAACTAATAAATTATAACCAATGAGTAACAATAATGACAACAATAAATTATAATGCGATAACGCTCGGACTCATTAGCTTTACTAATAACTTGCATCGGCATCATCCATTATTGATTCTCTGAATCTACAGTATCCATTCCATACCTGGATGGGTTCGTGCCAAGAAGCTCCGACAATGGAAGGTCTCACTATGGCAACCGGGATGGATCCAGACTGCTCCAGTAGCAAGTGTTCCGCAATGGCCTTGGTGAACGTGTAGGTGTTTGGTCGCGGTTGGATGATCTTCGAGGTCAGTACTGCCACAACGTCGTCGTCCATCCATCTATTATTGTTAATATTATTATTACTATAATTATTATTATTATTATTATTATTATATTATTGTTAATATCATCATCATCGACATCATCATCATCATCCTTTGTAATAAGATTGCAAAAAAAGATTGTTTTTTTTTTTTTTTACATTTGATGGGAGACTAAAGAGGATTTTCAATGGATGGCCTCAACTTTGAATCTCCAGAAATAACTATCAAGTAATCAAGGCTGACTTAATTGCTAAGAGCATCATGGGCATCATGATCAGAGATTAGCAGTAATGACATTTGCAAAGACACATGCGATGATGACGTTGATGATGTCATTACGGGTAAACATTATCGACCGCAGTTACAATGACTTGAATGTAATAATAGTTGAGTTGTAGAATGATAGTCAGGACGCCATCTATCTTTCAATCGCTGCTGTTACTTTTACCACCACATATAAAAACAATGTCATGCCAATCCGACCACTTCTAGGTAAAAGACATCGATCAAGTGAACTGTATGAGATGAATTGTGTAAGGAGAATTACATGAGATGAATTCCGTGAGGTGAATTATACGAGGTGAATTGGGTGAGATGAATTATGCACCGAATCAACTCACTCCATGGCACTGATGATCTTCTGAGCATTTATGGGGGGAGGGTAGATCATCTCCGTAATCAGTTTCTTGTCGCAGTTTGCGTAAGCGGTGGAGATGTGGACGAGGGCCTGAGACGATCGAAAGATTTGCGATGGAGATGACGATGACTGATCAGCATATGATGGTGTTGGTGGTGATGATGATCGCACGTGAGGGCAATGAAGATGAGTATGATTGATACGTTAATTGACTGTCAATTGAGATTTCAAATCATTAATTAGAATTACAAAGCCACCAGTGTTTCAAGTGAGTTTCAGTTCTAATAAAGTGGTCTCGTCTTATTACGATTACGAGTTATCTTTCCAGCATTCAATAAGCAAATACAGCAAGTTTGCAGACGAAAAAGCTAAAGAGCCATAAAGACCAGTTGAAGACCTTGACTGAGAATGTTGGAGAACTTAAAATGGTCATCAGAACAACTGACAAGTTGTTGATGGAGACAATCGGTGAGCAAGGAAAGAAAATTGAGGAAATTCGGCAAAACCTAAAGGAGCCGGATAAAGCTTCAGTGAGAAAACTGGATGAAAATAAGCAAGAAATCAAATTATGGTCAGAATTGTTTAGAAGCAAAGTTTAAACTCTGACTGCAGATGTTGAGAAAGTCCCAAAAGTTGAATCTTCAAGAGCAAGATCAATGATGATTAAATTTGATAACTTGCCTACCAAGAACTACATTCTGGACAACTGCAATAAATTGAAAGTTAGTGACCAATTTAGGAAAGTAATTCTTAGTCAGGACCTTTCAAAGGAAGACAGAGAAGAATACAAGATGTTGTTTGAAGAAAAAATAAAAGAAGTCAATCAAAAAGGAGGTAGGAGCAAGTGGGTGGGCAGGAACAAGATTCAACCTGGGGCTTTCCATGCTTTCCATAACTACCATAAGAAAATCCTCAATGAATTACATTATTGTTCTCGTAGAGACCTCAGTTTGATTTGAACTAACTGAAAAAAATAATAATATAATAAATCATTCGAGACTTATCAAACGAGTGATATCTTCATCGCTAGAGACAGCGATAGCGACAGGTGATAAGGACAAGACAAAGAATTGAGGACATCGTGATTGGACATCCTCTCAAAATCATCTAGTTACTCAAACGACATTAATTAACATGCTCTATGCAAAATCATAATCATTATCATCGTAACCATCATCACCACTGGCATGTTCCAGCTCCCGGTGGTTTAACCAAGACTCACCTCCAGTTTGGTCATCTTCTTGCAAAGGTCAAGTATGCGGTTGACTCCAATCACGTTCAGCTGGACCGAGAGCCTGGATGGAAAGAAAGGCAAGAAATTACAAATTCACGGAAAAACCAGGTACAAAAAAAAGCAACAACACGGAAGTCGTTTCTTCCGTTTCATTTCATCCGTCTGATTGGCTTTATTGTCTGCCAATAGGATCGGGCTGATTGATTATATTTGTAGCAGGTGTCTTGCATGGTACCGTCATCGTCGAGTACCGTGGAGATGTTGTGGTACGTCATTGTTTTTGTTTGTCGTTGTCGTTTAACCGATACTCGCGACGTCAAGAAATTATAAAACGAGAAGGAGAGTTATTATGACATGTTCAGCAAGTGCTTCTGTTTAGTCGGCTGTTTCATTCTTATAAATCAGACAAGAGCTGTGGTCATGGCCATAACTGTAGTTGTTACCATGGTTACATTTATTATAATTATTATTATTATTATTTGTCACCACTATAAGAAAATCTGTCATGATTTGAAAACAACATTATGTTGCTTGATGTTCATAGAAGGTTCGTGTTCTAAGAAAATCTTAAGTCGATCAGATGATTATGATGACGATAAATGCCACGACCTCGTAGCATAAAATAACTAATAGTAACATACAAAAGTATTGTATATATCAACATAACAAAATTGTAATAAAAAAAAAACAAAAAAATAATCAACATGATCATATCGTATCAAAACATGCTTAAAGGGCATGCAATTAGTCATCACATACAATTAGTCATCACTCCATTAAGCAGACAAATAATTAGCCAGCACCAATCAACCGAGCGAGTGCAGAATTCGACCCACCTCGCCCATAGTAATCACAACATGACATCCATCGCTACGAGGAAATCCTGATGCATTCTACTGATAAATATAGTCAAATATTGCATCACATTGTAACATCAAATCATCATATTATCATTATTCCAGAAAGTCTCAAGGACAAAATTTGTTTGAAAGACTGCCAACATCCAGCAATAAAGTGTTGCCAAAAGTTGCTATTGGATTGAAGTATGGATTTGGCAAGAAATAACATAATTGAGAATTTTTATTCTGTAGTAGATCAGTTCACAGTGTTGTTCGGTGTTCATTTATAATCTATAAATAATTATTATCAGCAAGTATATTATTAATATTATTATTATCGTCATCATTGATTAATGTATTAATATTAATATCATTATCATTATATGATGACATAGTGACTGTGTCAGTCATAAATTGGCTGAAATCAAATCATATCTCCTGTTCATCATCCTTGACACATTAATCAGAACGTAAACATGTATTTATAAACGTCACAATCACCACACATCTTGATGCAGATCAGAAACAACCTGCCAGTTTAAAGATAACAATCAAACATGTCTAAAGAAGTTCATTGAGAACAATCGACAGACTGATCGAAACTTGATTGAGATGCTTCAATCACCCAGGCGATTTTCAATCCAAAATCAATCAGCATAGAGATTATGCAATTGTGAGCAATGATTAAAAAAAAAAGTCAAATTTGAACACACAAAAAATTGATTTCTACTGAAAGAGACTAAAAATAAATTCAAATAAAACTCCTTAATAGATTTGATTAGCCTTTCAATCAAACATCTTTTCAGAATAAACACTTTAATTAAGAAGTTAAGACTTCTTCCAACAAATGATTTGCAAGGAATAATATTAGTAAAAAAATTAAAATAATAATAAGAAATAGTATTTTTTTTTAATGATCAATTGCTTTCATAAAATCTCAATTACATTTATCATTGAGACATCAACAAAATCTAAAATCATCAGTTAGAAAGAACTTTTTTGAATCTTTAATTCTTGTGAAAAAATGTTATTAATTTTTTGAAACTCATCATCATCATGATATATAAATGGCTTGCAACCATGAGTTTTAAATCTTGCAAGAGTTTGAATAAAATTCATTATTATTGATCATATTACAACAGAATAAATTCATGGTTACTTTAATGGCTCATCAAATCTGACAGTGGCTGCAGAATGGAATACCAGGGACACTTCAGACATGAGCTTTTCTTCATCTTCATCGCTCAGGCCCAACTTCGGCTCGAAAATATCCCCTGCAACGGCCACCACTTTTTCATGAAGGTTTGGCTGGTTTTGTCTGGTGCCATCAAAGAGCTGAAGAATGTGATTCATGATTAGATCCATCAACTTCACATTTGTTCATTTATGCTCCCTAAATAATGGCAGCAGTGGAAGCAAAATTTCCGAGCTGACTAATTTTGCAGAATTTCGGCGCTGACAACGCCATCTGACCGCCTCATCGTCGCTAATTTTACTCTCTCGTTTTAATAATTCATACCTTCGATTCCAGGAGCTGTGAAAGTCTCGTCTTCACATCCTGACCTTTCTTGGGTCTTATCAGTACGTAGACCTTGCTCACACAAGGACACGACCTCAACAGCTTCTCCAAGAGAACCTTTCCCATGAAGCCGGTAACTCCAGTTATAAAAATCGTGCGGTCGGAATAGAATTCCGCAATGCTCGCCATTTTAATTCTTAACTTTCTCCCGACAAAGACCGTCCTTTGATTTAATTAGCAAAAAGAATTCCAGAAAGATCTCCAACTTCAACGGAAAACGCAACGCAACCGCCCAGACAAAACCAGAATGCCAATGGCGTCAAACGCCAAAATCGGTAAACAAGCCTCGCTTCTCCAATATTTTATGTCAAAAAATGCAGCAAAGATTCGAAATTGGTCGCTATTGTCGGCAGTGTCCAAGCGATGAGACTTTTAAGTGAATAATAATTCTTGAATAAAATATTCCAAATCGTCTGAAAGTTAATGGAAAAACGCAAGAAAATGCTGCAAAATATCCGCCTCTTCCATCGCCATGCGACTAAAATTCTCGCCGACGAAATGATCAATAAAGGGAGACAATGAGCATTGTAAGTTGATAAGCGTAAGTGAAGGCTTATTTACTCGCCGTTTTATCCTGTCCACATTTGATATCGTTATCGCAATTACAAATATGTTATCACGTCACTCTAAATATAAATATTAATGTAAGTAATAAAATTTAATGTTAGATTTCTACGAAGCAGATTCAGATTTGGTCAACAGGGTAACTCACAGCAGTTTGAACCAGCGCTATTATTGAGATAACGAATCCAAAATGGACTGAGTTGATAATATTTTGAGGTTATTGTACCATAAAATGACCAAAATATGTATTATTTTAATGCTCCTAACCTTGTAAAATTTAGCGACAAACTCCTCGTTGTGATGAAGCAAACAATTTGTTGATTTTCTTTTTATAATAATTTAAAATTTTGCATTTAGTCTAAATGTAAAAATCATAATACCGTCAGTTTCTTACTCAACGTGTTTCAACAAACGCTTTAACATTTCAACAACATTCGCATAAAGTCTCAATATCATGGGTCTTTCGTGGCGTCACGATAAAAAACAAACCACAATAATAACACACAAAAAACTGCAGATGATATTTAATATTATTAATATTATTTCGCATGACCCATCCCGGTTGACCTTGAGTTTCGGTTCCGACAACTTTGATTCCACGGCACCTATGTTGAAATGGAAAGTGAAATGGCAAAATAAAACGAAAGTTTTTGAAAAATGGGAGGACTATTGACTGCAATTTTTTACACCCATCCCGATGTATACAATAATTGGTGCGATATCCATGAATCATTCTGCTTATTTTCCGAAGGTCGGGCCAATAATCTGACCGAGGCCCAATTAAGATGCAATGAAATTTCACCCGATAGTTGGCCAGTGGAACTAGGTGTTGAGAGGGTTAGGGAGATCTTGGACTGGTACATCGAGAATTATTCCATTTCTAGTGTCATTCTCAACGCCAAGCAACGAGGTATATCGTGGATGTGGATCGAGGAAGGCAGCAGTTAGTTTACTATTGTGGTTGTCATTATTATTATTGTTGTTGTTATTATTATTATTATTATTATTATTAGTATTATTATTATTATTATTAGTATTATTATTATTATTATTATTATTATTATTATTATTATTAGTTATTATTATTATTATTATTATTAGTATTATTATTATTATTATTAGTTATTATTATTATTATTATTATTATTATTATTATTATTATTATTTTATTATTATTATTATTATTATTATTATTATTATTATTATTATTATCTATATTGCTATTATCATAACTAACAGTTTAATATGGTTATTATTGTTGCAATTGTTGTTGTTGTTGTTGCTGTTATTATTATTATTTATTATTATTATTATTATTATTATTTTATTATTATTATTATTAGTATTATTATCTATATTGCTATTATCATAATTAATACCTAATTAATTAATTTAATTATCTATAATTTAATCATCTTATAATTAAATTTCACTCCTTTCCATTAAAAAAACAGGAGTAAGTGACCTCAAGATCGTCTCAATCATCGGACCATCTTTAATCTACAAAAGTTCCCACTATGACTACGATTACGGGATTGTCTGCATGATAAGTTATTGTTGACTGCTCTAATTAATCTAATTAATTGGATTACATCATTAGCACTCGACAAAAAAATTAATATTTATATAATATAATTATTATATATATATATATTACGTATATATAGTATTGGAATATTTAAATAATTATAATGTATTATAGATATTATGTATATATATATATATATATATATATTATAATATATATCATATGTTATATATATTACAGGATGCCAAGCTGATTGGACAGACGTCTTAGGCTCGAGAACTAGCATGTCGAAGAGAGTCAAAGTTCCTATTTTGTCATTAAGACAATGCAAATCGTACTGCGAAAGAAGTACAAATTGTTCATCAGTCGACTGGACGAGTTCGTTCCACACCCGATCTTGTTGGGTTTGCCCACATCCCTACAACTACTCATTGATTACAAAGGATATCGAATTCAGCCATCACGTCATCGATCGTTCGAAAAAAACCGTCGCATCATGCATTGGAAACCACAAGGGTAATGATGAATAAATGACGGTTAATGAGTTGACTGATGTATTTAATATTTAATTGATCGCAATGTCTCTTAATTTGTCAAATATGGTTGGACGATTAATATATATATATATAATGTCGTCCTAACTGTCAAGGATAATATCAAGGTAAGTTATTAGCTAGATGCAAATGAATTTGGTTAATATTATTTAAAATAAATTAACTTACATGCTTTAAACATCTTTTTCTTTTAGGCAAAGAACCGAGTCTTAATTGGGGTTGGCTCAATGTTGTCAAAGTTTCATTTGTTTAAGTCGTAAGCTAATTAAGAAGCTTGACTACTTAAATATTTTATTTGAATATATACTTCGATGCATAATATAATTATGGACCTCGATAAACACAAGTAAGCTTGTTATAATTTCAATAAGACCAGGAAACTAGTTTATAGCTATTATTTGAGTTTCATTGTCCATTATAGCTGTAACTATAACAAGTAACTAATTTAAGCATTTTTTTATCATTCGAATTTTATCTAAACGAATTTCTTAATAATTCTTTCAATTGACTCGGAAATTATTAAACGACAGACTTGTTTTTGAACAGCCATTTTGATCCTACCATCCATTTTTATAGCAGTGGTCATCGCAATCTTAGGTACGGCCATGTTTTTCCGATATTTTTTTGTCCTAAATTATTTTAGATTTTAAATTCATACCTATGCATTCCTGATTTAGGAAAATAAAAAAAAATAATAACGAGAATGACTTAAAACTAATAAAACAATGTAAACCAAAGTATTGTAATTTTTAGCTTATAAATTAAATTAATTTTTTTTATTTCTTAAAATTTCTCAGCGGTTACAGCCAATATCGAATCAAAGTTCACTTTCTTCAGCAAGATTTTATTTTTTATTGCTTTAACAACTTCTTGAAAATAAATAATAATAATAATAATAATAATAATAATAATAATAAAAATAATAATAATAATAATAATAATAATAATAATAATAATAATAATAATAATAATAATAATAATAATAATAATAATTAATAATAATAATAATAATAATAATAATAATAACAATAATAATAATAATAAGCTCATTCTCTCAGGTATATCAAGTTCAGAAGGACGAACACTATCAACACCGACATCCACTACAACCTGAAAACGCCATTAACAGGAACGTCGAAATCAGTCGACTTTATTGAGAATCTATTTCGAAATCAAACAGTAAAAATACCCAAAACTTTCTAATATTAGCATCTTTTTTTTACATCGGATATTAAACGAATGAATGAACAATGAATTACGGATTACATTCACGAAAGAGAAATCTGAAAATTTAAATTTAAATAAATAATTTTTTAAATTTTAAAACGCTTTCTTGGAAGTTGCAGTTTTAACTATTGTTAATTAAAATCAAATAACTACGATTAATTATTGGAATACAAAATCTTTCGCTCTGTTGTGACATCAATCGCAAAAACGAATGTAAATGTAAATAAAAACAATACTAAACTAGCCATAAATACACGGGTTTTAATTTGCTTTATGTTTACAAACTAGTTAATATTTGTACGATTGCAAATACCTCATTTCCATTTAGTTTAAAAGATCTTAAAAAGTGAAAGAAGCGCCAAACTCAAAGATCATTACCACGAAATGGGCGGCTTCGTGACGATGATGTTTTACATAGAGCCGACTGAAGTATATCATGCTTGGTGTGGTCCTTATTTAAGATTTTGTCTCTTCTCAGAAGGCCGCGTAACCAATTTGACAGAAGCTCACGCTAAATGCAATGAAATTAAGAGACACAGTTGGCCCGTCGAAATAGATCAAGCAGAAGTGGAAGTAGTGTTGAATGAATATGTCACGAACTATTCCATCTCCAATGTCATTCTGAACTCTGAAAAGGATGATAACGATAATTGGTTCTGGAGCAGTGGAGAGGGAGGTTAGTGGCTGATTTAAAAGATTTAAAAAGGTAATATTAACTTTCAATTGCTTATTCTTTAGTGCAGTTTGATTATTATTACATCTCAAGAGGAGACGACAACTTAGTCTTCAACAGAGATGACTCTGTTTCTGATTACGCAGTTGTCTGTACTACAGGTTATTTTTGCTGTTTACTTATATTTAAGTGAACGTTCAATTTTTGAAGCATTAAAAATTTCAACTTTGAGCTCCAGAAAACAAATTATATTGGGACATGCAATACAGTATGTAAACGTTTTTGACCAAGTGTTTCGTTACCAGAAAAATTGTCACATGGGTTCAATTAACAAAATCTAGAGCAACCATCTTAATAACAATTTATTAATAAACAATACAATACATTTCTTTATCCAATCAATTGTAACAGAATGCCATGCTGATTGGACCATGTTAGATAATGTTCACCTTCGAGATACTGATCACAGAATGCGATCTTTTTCGTCATTAGAAAATTGCAAACGAGACTGTGAGGAGTTTCCCAATTGTTCATCAGTTGACTTTGAAACTAGGTCTATTATCTTTGGCATTGGTTGCAAACAGAACTTTTATCCTTACAATATTTCAAACTTCTATGAGGAACCCAGAGGGTCTCATTATGTCATTGACCGATCAAACAAGACTGTTCAATCGTGCATTGGAGATTACGACGGTAAATGGACAGATTACATTTCAATGAACGTTGAAAATTTAGATTCTAATTTAAACTGGGTACTTTAAAAATTAATTAATTAATAATTAATCACAGAGTGGATCCTTATTTGGGATGATAAGCGAAATGCTGCTTCTTTTTAAAATTGGCATAATTATGTTTGAAATCAATGCCTTACACATATAAGAATCATTTAATCTTTAAAAAATTTAGCACCTTCATAAAACTAAGATGTATAAATTTTCCGAATTTCATGAAAAAACGAATTACTCAACAATAATTAAGCGTACCGTTTTGATATATGTTTCAAAATTATTTACAAATTAATTTTTCATTCAATGGTAATGCTATTTCAAAAAACTTTGAAATAAATTTAACATTTCTTCTACAGGTAAAAAGCCAACATTTAATTGGAGTGAGCGCATCATTATGAGTTTTTTTATAATAAAATAAATAAATTAATAAAGACATTAAAAATATATAAATAAATAAATAAATATTAATATATATATATATATATATAAATATATTAGAATGCCATTCAAAGTTATTGTTTTTAAAATTCCATGTTTCCACCCCAAATTCGTTCGTAATGTAAAAAAAAAGGTCAAGCAAAATTCTGATGTACTCTAATAATATTTGCTGGTTGCTCCACACACAAACACACACATGTATAATGTGTAAAGAACACCTGTTTAAAAATACTATTATTTTATTATTATGTTATTAATATTATTGATATTATTATTATTATTGTCATCACTATCATCATTATCGTCAACTGATGTTTAAAAAAGCATATATTTATATAAATATATAGATATACATATATATATATAAATATGCAATAATAACAAATTTATAACAATAAAAATAATAATAAATAAAAATAATAATATTAATAATAATAATAGAAGAGTAAGAGCAATTTTGAAACTTTATTAAACCTTGGTGAAACCGTATAATTAGAAATATCAAGCATACAATTTAAAGCTGAAAATGGATGAGATAACCAGGGTAATAAAACAAATTTGGGAAAGTTGAATTATTAGAATAGATTAAAAATGTCATCTGACAGATGGAGTAAAGGAGCAAGGCCAATCAGTTTCTTAGAGCAACACTCGCTATGCTCTGGCGATCCCCATCAATAAAACGGATTGGGCTAGCTTTCACTTAGTTAACTTCGTTTTGGCTGTTATGCCTTTGACTTCTAAAAATTGGAAATAATGGACAGAGTGTAATTTGAAAGAACATGTCATTCCATTTCCTTTTTTCTCTGATTCAACATATATTTTCCTCGAGGAACTTTGACAAGCTTTATTATTATCTAACGTATTTCGACACAATCACATCGAACTGTTAAACTGTCGTCCTAAAAAAGGAATGGATACTTGACGGGAGATACATAAAATGGTTTGTACTAAAAAAGTACCTTAACCAAACTTATATATAAGGTTAAAGACATAATTTTATCAAATATGTATTTATAAAATGTTAGAAAATTATTGAATTCTTAGTGTCTTAGGCGACCAGTGAAAAAAAAACTATGGGGTCGCGACCCACAGGTTAAGAACCTCTGTCGCAGAGGATTTCAACGATATATCGGGCGTGGCAGGCCTCTTAATTCAGCAGTTTTTCAAAATCATAATAATTAATTGTACTAATGGATTGTAAGGATTGATAGAAAAGTTTCAGGAAATTGAACACACTAATTATTTTGGCACACGGAGAGTTTCTATTTGGAAGAAGTTAGGTAAGGATAACGTCTACCGATATGCAATATTAAAAAGTGAATTTAACTCGATTGCCATAGATATGCGACAGAGTAAAAAAAAAGTTGAAAGATTTTTGCAATTAATACTATTTTACTTTATTTTTACTATTGAATCTTTTCTAGCCCTTTACGAAACGTTAATAGCACATTGAAATATTGATATTATAATAGCATATTGAAATATTGATATTTTAATAGCATATTGATATATTGATATTTTAATAGCATATTGATATATTGATATTTTAATAGGTCTGCTATTCTTCCTTTTGAATTTTCTTGGAGTGCTGACACTCATCTACGTTTGTATGTGTTTTGATTGTGTTTCTTAAGCGTTATCAGGGACTATTTTAAAATATTACTTAGTTACAAAATATTTAGGAATTGAAATGAAAATAAAAATATTTTAATAATTCAAACAAAATAAGAAATGACAATTTTCTAAATTTAATACTAATTTCCTTAATAAATTGATTGTATTTTGCCAGTATTAATGATGAGTCTCGGAGAAGAGGTACAATTCCTTGCGAAGGGTAGGCAAATTCGAAAATTGTCAATAAGAATTTGGAGGTTTGTTAAATAAGAAAATATATTTCTTAGAATATATATATATATATTTCAGAAACAAGAAGCTCAGTAACTCAAGAAATAAGTATTGCCTGAGGACAACATCAACTGAAACAACTTAAATCAATGTTGCCAGGGGACATTTTGAAAAAAACCCAGAAATACCCAAATTATAATAAAACAACTTTTACTGTCAATAAAAATTATTTTTTAATTAGTATATTTATGTTTATCGCCATGAATTCACAAATGACAAAACACTAGATTATCAATGGCACAACGTTGCAGGAGTCAAACACAATTTTATTTCAATTTATTGTTTGTTTCAATTAATTAATTTTGCATTTAGAACAAACATAAAAATCATAATATAGTCAGTTTTTGGCTCAATGCAACGCTTTGACTCAATTGAAATAAAAATTAAAATATTTTAATAATTTCAAGAAAATAAAAAATACTTATATTAACGTTTTCTAAGTTTAATAATAATTTTCTTAAACAACTGATTGTATTTTGCCAGTTAGTGATGATTTTCGGAAAAGGAATACAAATCCTTTCGATGGGGAAGAAAATTGTTAAAGCCATAAGAATTTGAAGATTCTTTAAATAAAAAAATAGAAATCTTAAATTTTCAGAAGGAAGGAATTCAATGAGTCAAGCATCAAGTATTATCCGAGGACCTTATCAACTGAAACATCATAAACGAGCGTTGTCAGTGGATATTTTGAAAAACATCCCAGAAAAACCTAGATTATAATGAATCAACTCTTATCGTCAACAAATATTATTTCTTAATTTAATTGTTTATTGCCACATAATCACAATTCAATAAATATTAGAATATCAATGGCACAACATTGCAGGAGTCAAGCAAAAATTTGTTTCAATTCAAGAACACAAATCGGTCAATGACTTGTTAGGAAATTACATCAATATCACAATTTAATTGAGATTACTGATGACGATGTATCGTATTGTTGGCATAAGTCTTCAAAGAAAGTCATTCAATGACATCGAGTTACAGAATTGGATAAAACTCCTAATGATCGCTCTTTCTTGGATTGAACTTGTCATCCAATCATCCATTCTAGACAATTGCTTGTTTGGCTAGTAAGCGAGAACGGATTGTCAAGGTAGGTTCAAATGTGCAATGGTCAGCAATTTTTAGGATCCGCCCATATTTTAAGGACTGTTTTGCTGTTCCATTACCAGATAGGATTGCAATAGGGGCCCAAAATTTCTGAGGGTGGGCCGGATGTGGTAAAGCAATTGCCGCCGTTTCAAACGCACATTAATAGCACTGTAGATATAAAAAAAAATTCATTTCATTAATTAGTCTCCTAAAGAGAATATATGTTCTACGGAGCAAATATTATCAATACGCGATGTTATTTTATCATAATATTTAAAAACAAGTTGTAGTAAAATGAATAGCTAAATCAAGTAATAATTAAAATCGAATGATCAAAAAAAATTATTGGAAAAAATTTATTGATCTGTTGTGACATCATTCGCAAAACAAATTTAGATTTGCATAAAAACAATAATAACTAACCCATAAGAAACACTGATTTTAATTTGAGGTATGATAGTAAACTAGTTAATATTTGTAGAGTTATTCTGATATACGGATATTCTGAATTTTGAATAAGTCGAGTTTTAATGCGACGCAACTAAATTTCCTATATGTTCAAAGAAATTCAATAAGACCTAAAATCGCTAAAGAAGTATCAAACTCGAAGATCATTGCCACGAAATGGGGGGCTTGGTGACGATGATATTTTACCCAGAGTTTGAAGTATACCATGCTTGGTGCGGTCCTTATGCAACATTTTGTCTGTTCTCTGAAGGCTATGCCACCAATTTGACAGAAGCTCATGCTAAATGCAATAACATTAAGAAACACAGTTGGCCCGTCGAACTAGATTTCATAGGCATTAAAGAAGTGTTAGATGAATATATTAAGAACTACTCCATCTCCAACGTCATTCTAAACGCAAAAAAGGATGTTAATAATAATTGGTTTTGGAGCAATGGAAAACAAAGTTAGTGGCTAGTTTAAACAATTTTAAAATGTCATATTATTTTCTTATTGCTTATAAAATTATAAGCTAAATTATAAACTTAAAAGTAAACGACAACGTTTAAACAATTCTAAAATGTCATATTATTTTCTCATTGTTTATAATTCAGTACAAATTGATGGCATTCGTGAAATCTCAAAAGTAAACGACATCTTAGTCTACAGCAGAAGCGACTCTGATTCTGCTTATGAAATTGTCTGTGTTACAGGTTACTTTTGTTGATGATTTATATTAAAGTAGTTTTTACAACATTAAAAAGTTTAAGTTTGATTTCCAGATTAGAACAAAATTTTGCGACGTGCAATTTATTTTGACAACGCTTTCGACCATATTTTTCAACAAAAGCATTTGTCCAATTAACAACAACAAATAGTTTTTTCTATTTAATCAATTGCAACAGAATGCCGTGGTCGATGGAGAGATATTTATAGATTTCATCTTAGCGGAACTAAAAGCAGACTGCAAGAAACTCCGACATTAGATGGTTGCAAAAGTCATTGCGAGATAGTTCCCGAATGTTCATCAGTCGACTGGGAACCTGTTAATTTCTATCGTCTTGTTGGTTGCACGCTAAACTTTTATCCTTACGATTTTTCAAAGCTCTTTGATTATGGAGGAGGATCTCATCATATCGTTAACAGATCAAACAAAAACATTGAGAGATGTATTGGAAATTATGAGGGTAAATGGACGGAATACATTTCAATGAACTTTGTTTAAATGTTCTAAATCTTCGTTTAAATTCTAATTTTACTTTAATCTGGGCATTAATCACGGAGTATATCCATATTTAGGAAGATAAATAAAATGCCGCTTTTTTTTGGATAATTGAAACATTTATGTTTTTAATGAATGCAACAGTGAGCCATTGCAGTAAATACTCTACTTGAAATTAATTTAACATTTTTTCTGCAGGTAACAAGCCAACATTTGCTTGGAGTGAGCTCATTATTGCGAGTTGTTTTGTAATAAAATAAATATATAATGCATATGTATAAGTTTAATAATAATAATGTTAAAAAGCTGTTGCAATTCTAAAATAAATGGTAAGACTGTAAATGGAGTAATATCAGGCATAAAATTCACATCTGAAAACGGATGAGATAATCAGGATGATAAAACAAATTTGGAAAATTGAATTATTAGGATGGATTGAAATATGAGAAAGAAACTTGATACTTGAAATGTTGATAGATGTTTCTAAGAATTCTTAATAATGTTTTTTTAGTTTTTCTATATTTAATGTTATCTATTTTTATATTTTGTATTATTATCTCATTGGTCACCATTAACCTTTTCTCTCAACGAATAGCAGATGTGTTGATATTTCAATAGGTAGGTTATTCATCGCTTTGAATCTCTTTGGATTCCTGATAATCTCGTTTATCGTTTGTATGATCGTGTTTCTTATACTTAATTGGAAATTTAAAATTATTATTTTCTCTAAAATATTTGTAAGCTGAAATGAAATTAAAAATATTTAAATATTTCCAACAATGAAATATTTACATTAACATTTTTCTAAATTTACTAATAATTTCCTTAATCAATTGATTGTATTTTGCCAGTATTAATGATGGTTTTTGGAGAAAGAGTGCAATTCCTTTCGCTGGGTAAGAAAATTGTTAACGCGATAAGAATTTGAAGGTTCGTTAAACAAGAAAATATTTTTCCTAAATTTTCAGAAGGAAGGAGCTCAATAAGTCGAGGAACAAGTATTGCCTAAGGACGATGTCAACTGAAACATCCTAAGGCAGTGTTGCCAGTGAACATTTTGAAAAATCCCAGACAAACCCAGATTACAATAAACCAACAATACCGTCAATAAATGTTATTTCTTAATTATTATTTTAAATTTATTTTCAATTTCCATTAATTCGGAAATGAATTAATATTAGATTATCAATGGCGCAGCATTGCATGAGTCAGACAAAATTTTATTTTTTATTTTTTTAAAGTGATTTATGAGTTTGTAGAATCAAACAAGCAAGCCGTTATATATATATATTTACAGAAAAAACTAAAAACAAAATTACTAAACAAATTCAAATAAACCCAAATAGCCAGCCTTAAGGAAGCACACGCTTCAGCTATCGGGTTGACCCTAAAAGTTTCTATATACAAAATCATACAATTAGCTATACAATTCCACTCATTATATTTTTATATATTTGTATATTTTTTATAATATTGTTTACACAAAATTTTGAATAATAAATAATGTAATTCGAAATGGCATGTGTTTAACTGCATTAGATCTTTGATAGATGAAGGTATGGAGGAGTAAGGTCTTGGGCCATAACATTGAATTGAGAATAATTTGAGAGTGGGCTTAGACAAACAAAGACTACATTCATGTGTATTAAGTGGAAAATGTGAAAGATTGTTGTAGTTATCGCTTGAATTGAAATCATACGAAAACATAAAAAGGGCAATAAATAAATAAATAATAAACACGAAGAACACTGAAAATTATTAATATAAATAAGGAATAAAAGAAGACCCAGAATGGAGTCCTGAGGAACACAGTCAATAACAGTCAAATTCAATTCATTGTCCATTTAACAAACGAGAACAATGTAAACCAAAGTATTGAAATTTTTTATTTTTTTTAAATTTTAAAATGCTTTCTTGGAAGTTTCAGTTTCAGCTATTGGTAATTAAAATAAAATGACCACAACATTAATTATTGGAACACAAAATCTTTCGCTCTGTTGTGACATCAATTGCAAAAAATAAATGTGAATATAAGCAAAAACAATAACAATCAAGCCGCAAGGGTACTAGACGCAATTTAATTTGCTTTATATTTACAAACTAGTTAATATTTGTACGATTGCAAATACCACATTTCCATTTAGTTTAAAAGATCTTAAAAAGCGAAAGAAGCGCCAAACTCAAAGATCATTACCACGAAATGGGCGGCTTCATGACGATGATGTTTTACATAGAGCCGACTGAAGTATACCATGCTTGGTGTAGTCATTATACAACATTTTGTCTGTTCTCTGAAGGCCGCGCCACTAATTTGACAGAAGCTCATGCCAAATGCAACGAAATTAACGAACACAGTTTCCCCATCGAACTAGATTTAGAAGGCAGTAAAAAATTTTAAAAGAATATATTAAGAACTATTCCATTTCTAATGTCATTCTAAATGCTGTAAAGTATGGTGACATTTGGTTGTGGAGCAGTGGAAAATGGCGTTAGTGGTTGATTTGTAAGATTTTACAAATTAATACTAACTTTCAATTGCTTATTCTTTAGTGCATATGGATTATTATTACATCTCAAAAGGAGACGACAACTTGGTCTTCAACAGAAATGAGTCTGTTTCTGATTACGCAGTTGTCTGTGCTACAGGTTATTTTTGTTGAATTCCTGATGTTTAAGTAAATATTCAAATATTTAAGCTTAAGAAATTTAAGTTCGAGATCCAGAATTCAAATAACATTGCGACATGCAATATATCATGTTAATGTTTTTGACCAAATGCTTTATTACCAACAAAACCTCACGTATGTTCAATTAACAACAAAATCTACAGCAACTATTTTAATAAAAATTTATTAATAAACAATTGTACAGTTCTTTATTAAATCAATTGCAACAGATTGTCGTGCTGATTGGACCGATGTAGATAAAGTTCACCTTCGGGATACTGATTTCAGATATCGAGATTTGGGGTTATTAGAAGATTGCAAACGAGACTGTGAGAGGTTTCCCAACTGTTCATCAGTTGACTTTGAACCTAGATCTATCATGTTTATCTATGGCTGCAAAGAGAACTTTTATCCTTACGATATTTCAAAACGATATGAGTATTTCAGAGGTTCTCATCATGTCATTGACCGATCAAGCAAGACTATTCAATCGTGCATTGCAGATTACGTCGGTAAATGGACGGATTACATTTCAATGAACTTTGTTTAAAAAAATAGATTCTAATTTAATTCGGGCACTGTAATGTGGGCATTAATCAAAGAGTGGATCTTTATTTGGGATGATAGATGAAATGCCGCTTCTTCGTAAAATTGACATAGTTATGTTTGAAATCAATGTCTTATATAAAAGGAACATTTAACCTTTAAAAGATTTGTAAAGCCTTTCCGAATTTCATCGTAAAAGGAATTACTCAATAACAATTAAGCATACTGATTTAATAAATGTTTCAAAATTATGTAAAATTAAACGTTTAATTCAAAATAATGTTAATTTCAGAAAACTTTGAAATAAATTTATTTTTTTATTTTACTTGTAAAAAGCCTACATTTGATTGGAGTGAGCTCATCATTGCGAATATTTTACGATAAAATAAATTTGTAAATAAATAAATAAAAATTCAAAATTTAAAAATAACTTTTTTTTTAATTTCATGAGTCAATTCCTTAAATGTGTTTGTAATTTAAGAAGGTTATGCAATAGATATGTAATGTGTTGAGAGACCAGTAAATATTAATATTTTCTATATTCTGCATTTAATACTATTTTACATTGTTTTTATTATTAACATAATTAACATTATTATCATTAATACTTCTGACCCCTTTACGAAAAATTAATAGAATATTGATATATTGATAATTTATAGGTATGTTATTCATCCTTTTGGCACTTCTCGGAATAGCGATACTCATCTGTGTTTGTATGTATTTCGACCATGTTTCTAAAGCATTTATTAAGAATTATAAATAAAATATTACTTTGTCTGAAATATTTTGAATTGTAATGTAAATAAAAATATGTAAACAATTCCAGGTACATAAAAAATGCTTATATTAACATATTTCAAAATCGAATTTTAATTTTTTCATTCAATTGAATGTATTTTAATATTTTAATACTTTTGCTAGTGTTAATGATGAATCTCGAAGAAGGAGTACAATTCCTCTCGATGAGTAGGAAAATTGTTAACGCCATAGGCATTTGTAGGTTCGTTAAATAAGAAAATATATTTCTTAAATTTTCAGAAGGAAGGACTTCAATTAGTCAAGAATCAAGTATTATCTGAAGACCTTATCAACTGAAACATCATAAACGAGCGTTGTCATTGGATATTTTGAAAAGCATCTAAGAAAAACCCAGATTATAATAAACCAACTCTTATCAACAACAAATATTATTTCTTAATTAATATATATATATTTATTTATTTAATTGTTTATTGCCATAAATTCACAATTCAATAAAAATTAGACAATCAATGGCACATTGCAGGAGTCAAGCACAATTTTGTTTCAATTCAAGATGGGTCAATGATTGTTAGGAATTGCATCAATATAATTTAGTTTTTTTATAACTTAATTAATAATTTAATTGAGATTATTGATTACGATGTATCGTATTGTTGGCGTAAGTCTACCAAGAAAGTCCTTCTGTGACATCGAGTTACAAAATTGGATAAAACTCTTAATGATCGCTCTTTCTTGGATTGAACTTATAACACCATCCATCCTAGGCAATTGCTTGTTTGGCTAGCAAGCGAGAACCGATTGTCAAGGTAGGTTCAAATGTGCAATGGTCAGCAATTTTTAGGATCCGTCCTCATTTTAAGGACCGTTTTGCTGTTCCATTACCAGATAGGATTGCGATAGGGGCCCAAAATTTCTGAGGGTGGGTCGGATGTGGTAAAGCAATTGCAGCTGTTTCAACTCACACTAATAGCACTGTAGATATAAAAAAAAATTTCATTTAATTAATTAGTCTCCTAAAGAGAATATATGTTATACTGAACAAATATTATCAATACGCGATGTTATTTTATCATAATATTTAAAAACAATTTGTAGTAAAATGAATAGCTAAATCAAGTACTAATTAAAATCGAATGAACAAAAATAAATTATTATCAAAAATTTATTGATCTGTTGTGACATCATTCGCAAAACAAATGTAGATTTTTATGAAAACACTAATAACCAACCAATAAGAAACACTGATTTTCATTTGATTTATGATTAAACTAGTTAATATTTGCAGAGATACGGATATTCTGAATTTTGAATAAGTCGAATTTAAATGCGACGACAACTAAATTTCCGATTTGTTCAAAGAAATTCAATAAGTCCTAAAATCGCTAAAGAAGTATCAAACTCGAAGATCATTGCCACGAAATGGGGGGCTTGGTGACGATTATATTTTACGTAGAACCGATTGAAGAATACCATGCTTGGTGCAGTCCTTATGCATCATTTTGTCTGTTCTCTGAAGGCCGCGCCACTAATTTGACAGAAGCTCATGCTAAATGCAATAAAATTAAAAAAGACAGTTGGCCCGTCGAACTAGATCTCATAGGCATTAAAGAAGTGTTTGATGAATATATTAAGAACTACTCCATCTCCAACGTCATTCTAAACGCAATAAAGGATGATAATGATTGGTTTTGGAGCAGTGGAAAAGAAAGTTAGTGGCTGGTTTAAACAATTTTAAAATGTCATATTATTTTCTTTTTGTTTTTTTTTGAACAATTTTATTAATCATCAAAATGAAGAAAACAAATGAAACAAAAGAGACACCAATATACGGATTAATAAAGAACTCATGAATCAGCTTTAAGGAAACGCAAGCTTCCGCTAGCAAGCTGACCTTGAAATATCAATTAGTTAAGAAAACGAATAATAAACCCGTCAAATAAACAGTTAATCAAGAATACCACGAACTAAGTACAATTTGTAGGACAATTTAAATAATAAATATAATAGCATGAATGGTCCAGTCTGTGTATGATTTTTGATAGATGAAGGAATGGTGTTGTATAGTCTAGGTCCGTAACATGTTATTGAAATGAGCTTGAGGGTGGTTTTGGCAAAAGATGGACTATATTCATGGGTATGACGGAGGGAGTGTGAAGGTTTAGTATAGTTGACACTTTCAGACATAAGACCTACAAATTTATCTGGAAGGGCATTCTTATTATAAGAGAACATAAATAGGGCAGTTTGAAGACTATGTATTTGTCGAAGAGTTAATAAATTGCTTAGAAAATTATAAGCTAAATTATAAACTCAAAAGTAAACGACAACGTTTAAACAATTCTAAAATGTCATATTGTTTTCTCATTGTTTATATTTCAGTACAAATTGATGGCATTCCTGAAATCTCAAAAGTAAACGACATCTTGGTCTACAGCAGAAGCGACTCTGATTCTGCTTATGAAATTGTCTGTGTTACAGGTTACTTTTGTTGATGAGTTATATTCAAGTAGTTATTACAACATTAAAAAGTTTAAGTTTGATTTCCAGATTAGAACGAATTTTGCGACGTGCAATTTATTTTGACAACGCTTTCGACCATATTTTTCAACAAAAGCCTTTGTCCAATTAACAACAAAAATAGTTTATTTCTATTCAATCAATTGCAACAGAATGCCATGGTCGATGGAAAGATATTAATAAAGTTCATCTTAGTGGAACTGGTGGAAGACTGCAAGAAACTCCGACATTAGATGGTTGCAAAAGTCATTGCGAGATAGTTCCCGAATGTTCGTCAGTCGACTGGGAACCTGTTAATATCCTTCGTCCCGTTGGTTGCATGCTAAACTTTTATCCGTATGATATTTCAAAGATGATTGATTATGGAAGAGGATCTCATCATATCGTTAACAGATCAAACAAAAACATTGAAGGATGTATTGGAAATTATGAGGGTAAATTGACGGTATACATTTCAATGAATTATATTGAACAAATTTATGATGCTCAGCTATATATTTCTTCCAAATTTCATGAAAAAAACGGAATTGCACAACGATAATTAAGCATAGTATATATAATTTTTAAAATTTAATGTAGGTTTCAAAATGATTTACAATTAATTGTTTATCGCAATAGTAATGCCATTGCAGCAAATACTCTATTTGAAAATAATTGAATATTTTTTCTTCAGGTAACAAGCCAATATTTGGTTGGAGTGAGCTCATTATTGCGAGTTGTTTTATAATAAAATAAATATATAATGTATATGTATAAGTTTAATAATAATATGTTAAAAAGCTCTTGCAATTTTAAAATTCTAAAATAATTGGTAAGACTGTCAATGGAGTAATATCAGGTATAAAATTCCCATCTGAAAATGGATCAGATAATCAGGACGATAAAAAATTAGAAAATTGAATTATTAGGATGGACTAAAATATGAGAAAGCACTCGAAGTATAGAAAGATATTTTTAAGAATTTTTAAGATTGTTTTCTGTAGTTTTTCTAAATTTAATGTTATCCACTTTTTCTTTATTTTGTATTATTATCTATTTGAAATCCATTACAAATAGTTTATAGCAGATGTATTGATATTTCAATAGGTATTTTATTCATCACTTTGATTTTCCTCGGATTCCTTATAATCTCGTTTATCGTTTGTATGATCTTGTTTCTTGTGCTTATTTGGAAATTTAAAAATATTGTTTTCGCTTAAATATTTAGAAATTGAAATGAAATTTAAAATATTTAAATTTTCTAACAAGGAAATATATACATTAAAATTTTCCTAAATTGAATCTTATTTTACTTAATCAATTGATTATATTTTGTCAGTATTGACGGCTTACGAAGATAGTCAACAATTTCGTACGATAGGCAAGAAAATTGCAAAATTCTTTTTGTCACACAAATTAGAATGATTAGTAAGGTATATTTTCATAATTTCATATTTTTAAATTTTCAGCTCCAAGTACCGCAACAACTCCTGTAACAAGTATGATTTGATGACGATATCAATCATAACAACCTCATAACATTATTCAAACTTCAAAAACTTCCTAATTTTTTATTTTTTATTTTCAGCTCCAAGGAACGTTAGAAGTCGTAGAACAAGTATGTAATCCAGCTGTTGGATGTCGGTACAATTTGAGGACGATATCAATCAAAACAACATTATCAACTATAATATCATGCAGAACTTCAAAAACATTAATTATTAATTAACGATTAATAGCCGCTCATTGACATTTGTAAATTCAACTTCCAGCTTCCTAATTATAAATCAAAACAACTTGTCATTTATTTTATCCACAATGAATTAATTTTTGTAAACGTGGTAAAATAATATTATATTAATATAATTTCAATAATTTCTTAATAACATCCAATGATTAGTGGACAGACGAAAAGAAATATGTATAAATAGGTCAGCTCAATCGGGCATGTTATACCTGTGCCATTTCAATAATTATTTATTGATTCATTATTTATTCGCAAAATCTATTGATCTTTTGTGACATCATTCGCAAAAACAAATGTAAATATTAATAAAAACACCAATGGCCAAGCCATAGAAAACACTTGTTTTAAATTGCTTTGTGGCATTAAATTAATTAATATTTTTGTAAATCTAAATATTTTATGCGCAGTTGAATGTTTACAACTAATTTTCCAAGTTCTTCAAAGAATTTCAAAAAGACTTGCAATCACTAAAAAGAACTTCATTACCATGAAATGAGCATCTTGTTAACGATCATAAGTACCATAAAAAACTCTAATTGGTTTTAACTAGCTTTACGATTTTAAATTAGTTAATATTTATAAAAATAAAAACATTCATCAATTGCGATAAAATCACTATAATACTCCGATGAATTCAAATAAATTAAAAAGGACTTAAAATTGCTAAAGAAACGCCAAACCCAATGATCATTACCACGAAATGGGCGGCTTCATGACGACTATGTTTTATACAGACCCGACTACTTCAGTATACCATGCTTGGTGTAGTCCTTATATAACATTTTGTCTGTTCTCCAAAGGCCGAGCCACAACTCTGACGGAAGCTCATGCTAAATGCAAAGAAATTAGCGAAAATAGTTGGCCCGTCGAATTAGATTTCGATGGCACTAAAGAGGTATTAGAAAAATATGTTATGAACTATTCCATTTCTAATGTCATTCTAAATGCTGTAAAGCATGATGATAATTGGTTTTGGAGCAGCGGTGCATCGGGTTAGTGGCTGATTTAAACAATTTAATAAATTTTTATTAATTTTCCGTTGTTCATAATTTAATGAAAGTTGATAGCATCCGAGAAATCTCAGGCATAGATGACATCTTAGTTTACAAGAGAAATGGCTCTGTTACTGATTATCAAATTGTCTGCGCTACAGGTTCATTTAGTTTACTTTGACATAATTAAGATAATTATTCAGTTATTATAGCATTACAAATTTGATGTTTGAGTTCCAGAATATTGCGACATGCATTATGTTATGTTTATAATGATTTTGACCAAATGTTTCATTATCACCAAAATCCCACGTGGTTCCAATTAAAAAAAAAAACAAAAACTAGATCAATTACCTTTTTGATAATAATTTAATAATCAACAATGCCTTTAACAGTGTTTCTATTCAATCAATTGTAACAGAATGTCGTGCTGATTGGACAGATATAGACAAAGTTCATCTTAGAGACCCTAATTACAGATTGCGAGGTTATACAACATTAGACGACTGTAAAGATGACTGCGAGAAATATCCAAATTGTTCATCTATAGACTGGCTGACCTGGAATAAATTTTTATATCCTTGCATTCAAAACGTATATCCCTACAATATTTCAACACTTGTTGGGTATTCAAGAGGATCTCATCATATCGTTAACCGATCAAACAAGAACATTGAAAGTTGTATTGGAAATTTCGGTGGTAAATGGACGGATTACATTTTAATAAATTTTTTAAAATGTTATTTATATTTTAATTTCACAATAATCCTGGCATTAATCGCCATAATGATAGAATCCTATTTATGGTGATAAATGAAATGCTGTTGTCTTCGTAAAATCGTTACTGTTATGTATTTATGGCAATAACTCAAATACAAGAATCACATAGGCCTTCACTTTAAGTATGTTAAATTAATGATATACATTAGATTTATCAAATTTATGAAGCTCAGATAAATACGTTTACAAAATGTACTCAGCACGTGTAATACCTTGTGTAAATAATAATCGTAATCAACTAGTGTGTTTAATTGTAAATAAGTTTAATGTGTTTAATAATTAAAAATGTGTTTCAAAATAATTTACAATAAATTGTTTTATATTTTTTGTGCAGCTAAAAAGCCAGCATTTGATTGGAGTAAGTTCATTAATGGTAGTTGTTTTTTAACGAAATAAATACATGTTATGTTTACATTAAATAATATATATATTATATTTTATAAACTGTATGTATTTTATATTATTTATATTTAGTTTATATTTATTACTGATATGATAAAGAGGACACTTAGGACACAATTCTGAAATAAAAAAAATATAACTTATAAAACTTTGGTGTGACGACATTCGCATATCAAGCATAGAATGCAAATCTGAAAACGGCTGAGATAACCAGGATGATAAAACAAATCAGGGATGTTGAATTATTAGAATGAACTAAAAAATTACATAGTAAATAAAATTAGTAGTCACTTTAAATAATGTTTAATATTATCGTCTTTTTAATTTTTTTTATTTTATTATTAACTGTAACCCTTTTTAATAGGCCTGCTATTTATCATTTTGGCTATTCTCGGACTCATCTCAGTTTGTATGATCATCTTTCTTGTGATTTATTGGAAATTATTTTGAGATATCACTTATATTTTAATTATTTCAGAATTTAAATCAAATTAGAATTATTTGAATATTTCCAACGATGTAAGAAATAGACACATACATTATACTTAGTTTACTAATAACTTAACATTTTTCTGAATTGAATATTAATTTGCCTTATCAATTAATCAATTGATTGCATTTTGTCAGCATTGATGATGGCTCGCGGAAATGAAGTACAATTTCTTTCGAAGGGCAAGAACATTTCAAAATTTAAAATTTGAAGGGTCGTTGGTTAACAAAATATTTAATAATTTTCAGCTGGAAAGAGCACACCAAGTCATGGAGCGACTAGCTCCATTGCTAGTCGGGCTTAATAATTAATATTAATTGATTAATAATTAATAGTAAATTATGACCCATTTTTAAAGCATCGATAATTATAAAATAATATTTTATTAATCAATTATCAACGATTTGTTAATAAAATCAAAGTATTAGTAGACGAGAGAGGGTTAGTTTAAAAAGGTCATTTCAATATGAAATGCTATACTAGACAGTCGTTCGTTTACATTTAAAATCGCACAACTTTTTAAAACTCTGATTAATTAAAAAAAAACACTTTAAACTTTAAAACTTTGTATTTTTTAAAAATTATCATCGCTTAATTTTGAAATAAATAAATAAATGTAATCTTTTGTGATGTCATTCTTGAAAACAAAACAAAACATGACTCCAATAATTAGCACGACTATTTTATAATTTACTTCAGCTTTCATTTAAACAATATTTAATAAAAAAAACCTCCCTTTAACAAAAGTATAAAATAATATCCACCTTCATTTTTCGTTTTTCAATGTGCAACGAAAAACTAACGAGAATTAGTAAACCGCCAAAAGCCAAACGAGATGTTTAACAATATGCGTGTTATTACAAAAAATGGAAAAACCTTTTGGATTATTGACAACAATTACATTTTATTTACAAATGTCTGCAGCCCGTGAAGGTTTAAATGAATGGTGTGGTCCTTACGAAACCTTCTGTCTGTTTTCTGAAAAGAAGAAATTCAGAGTCTCCGATTTAGCAGAAGCTCAGTTTAAATGCAGTGAAACTAAAGACGACAGTTGGCCTGTTGAACTAGTAGACGAGAGAGTTAAAGATGTCTTTACTGAATTCATTCACAACTATTCCGTCTCCAATGTCATTCTAAACGCCTTCAATCGAAATGGTAATTGGTATTGGAAGAGAAGTAACGTCAGCGTTGGTTAGTTGTTATTTTGGATGCTGTTAACTCAAAAACAAGTTTAAGTTTCTATTAAATTTTACTAATTAAAAAAGGAGCCGAATTATTCCAGCATTTGACGAGTCAAGACAGTATTTTGTTTTACAAGAATTCTAGTTCTCATTCCCCTTATGATGTCGTCTGCATGACAAGTGGGTTATTAAGTGTGCTTAATAAAAAATTAAAAAGTTTGTTTCATAAAATAAAAAAATAAAATTTCTAAATAAAATAATTAGAATACAAGCAATACTTAGTCCTGTTGCAAACGAATTAAATATCTCAAACAATAAAAATTCAAAATCATTAATTTAAAAAATATTTTATAAATTACAAATTACATACAAATTTTGAATTACAACATACATAATAAATACGTCCGAATGTTCTAGGTTGTAGGGCTAGATGGTACGATGCACAAGAGTCATTTGCTGAGGACGAAAATGTCACGTTCAAACCTAGCGTGTCATTTGAAAAATGCAAAGAATTATGCGAGGTAAGCAAGGACTGTTCGTCCATCGACTGGGCACAAGATGGGGCTTGCTGGATGCACAGTTATCCGTACGATGCTGCAAAAGTTCACCCGAAAAACGGTTCATCCCATCACTTCATAGATCGTAGCGTCAAAAGACTCGACGTCTGTATTGGATTGCTGTCAGGTAAGTAGAGGTGCGGTACGATGTAGAATGAGAGGATGAGGAATTTAAATTTTAAAACATTTAAACTCAAATATGCTGGCATCGGAATATGCAAAACTTACTTTCTG
>JAJTWR010000257.1:687500-715000 GCA_021613335.1 Whitmania pigra | reverse complement strand
TTTTATATTTTGTCTTCGCGCGAGTGATAACGACTTTAAACATATTTAATAAGTCTACCAAAAATGATTTTTTTAACTTGTATCTTTTAAATTTAATTTCATGTGCCCAAAGTTTTAAATGATTAAATTGAATTGTTGACAGACAATTTCTTTATAAATCAACATTTCAACTCATTAATTTTAATTTAATTGTCTTGGTTTAAGTCTATTATTATCTATTATTGTCTATTACGTGTCAGGTAGTTCTGAAAACCTAGTGTCGAAATCCTTGTCGACTCTGTTGCTCCAGCAGTAAGGGTGAGCTTGTTAGGGTTTTCAAGATCATGGCAATGTTTCTCTCATGATCACTCTCATTAGGAACTATTTCTGATCCTCTTGAATTGTTAGAACTTTTAAATTAAAACCATTCTTTTTTTGACTGCAGTACCACGACCATGGATGACTTCATCTGAGTTAGGTAATGCTTACCCGAATAAGACTTCATTTAAACATCATATGTGTCCAGACAATGATTTAATTATACATTAGCTGTAGTTTCACTCATTTTTGTAGCGTTCTAACTCACAGAATATGAGCAGATCATTCTGTGGAGTAGATGAAGTTCATGGCAATGTAAATCATGCCTTCATTACAGAAGTGGCGAAGCGGCCAAGATATGACAGATGACGTCTAGTTACTTAAAGTTAGGAGCAAAGCATATAAAATTTAAGGCTGTAAATCAGTTTTGCCATCCAATATGGCCATTTGGCATGACCTAGAAACATGAATGTGTACGCCTCCATTGAGTTCAGCTTCGAAAAATAAAAGCGATGGCTTAAGAAGCCCATGGTAATTGTCTCTGGGCTGAATCTCTGTTGATGCCAAACAAAGCGAATAAGGTCACCCATAACGTAAGGACATGAGGGCAGATGCAACGAAATCAACATCTAATCAACATCTTTCATGCCAAGACTTTTCAATGGAACTCCAATACTCAATGAACGTCTGGAACAACGTTATGCTTTGGTTTGCTAGATAGTCCCATCGGTGTTTCAAACAACTTTTCAACAATTAGTTCCATTAAGTGATGCCAACGTGTCACTGTTCAGTCTCCTGGTAACAGAATTGCAAGATGAAATCTCGTGTCTTTGCCCTTAAAGCAAGCAGCCTTTTGTTAATAGTGAACGTCGATCAAAAACTGCTCGAATTACTGTGATGACATAAACATCAGTGAATAGCAATTAATATACACAGATGTGTAATAGAGTATTAATAATGCTTAATTAGTTCATTAATGTATTTTAGTTCGTTGATGATTCAGTTCCAATTTGACTAAAAAAATCTCAATTTTACGAAAATTTCAAATTTTGAAAATATGGACCTCATATGGTACCAATAAGGTACAGTTACTACATATATAAAAAACACTTCAGAGGGTGGGCAATTTAAAATATTTAAAAAAATGTTAGCTCATTTGGATTGATTTTTTTAGAATATTGATATATTAAATATTTGATTGGCCTCCCAATATTTAATGATAATAATTATGTAACAATGTAACAATGTAATAATAATTATGTTAGAATATAACATAGTATAAGAATATCTTTTATTGAAAATTATTTTTGCAGAAAAAAAGAGAGTATTGAGAAAGTGAAAAGACTATCACAACTCAAGAAGTAACCGCAAATGCTCAGATAAAATCTTAAATCCTACAAGGATAATATAGTTTTTTTTTTTTTCAAATACATAACTTTAAATTAAACCAAATGCGATGAACAATGACAACAATTTTTATGGACCGTAGAATATGGTAAAATCTCGATATGGCATTTTCACAAAATGTTATTGAATCTGTCAGTAAAATATAAAACATCGAACAAAATAATTTTGTTAATGTTTATTTACTAAAGGATAGATTAGAATTTAATATTTATTTCTATAGACTTTGGAAATTAATTTTGAAGTAGCTGTGACAGACATTTGTATGCTGTGCAAATGTAAAAGGCATAACTTAAAAAAATTAACTTCGGAATTCAAGAGTTTATACAATTTATTTTCTTTACTCAATCCTTTCGCAAATTTAAAATATATTCTTGTTTCGAAAATAGCTCGAACAATAAGAATACAACATAACTGGACAATCAAATCCAAAAGAAGGATCTCAAAAATTAGGAATCTTCCTATTAGCGTGTTAATTTAACTAACATCGTTTCATTGGGGTCGGTAAAAATGACTTAACCAGAGGTTGATATACATTTATTTCAAAACATGTTAGTCAAAAATTATTAAAAATTAGCTCAAAAATAAAATTATTGAAGATGAAATTGCGAAAGCAAAGAACCACATTGCCAAATTGTTTATGTTGTGAGATCATTGTTTTTGTTGTTTTGAATTGCTTGAACTTTTAATCTGGTTTTTAATATTTTCTTTTCAATTGGTTCATTGTAGATTCGTCGGCGACAATATATTTTCATCATTCATCGAATATAATTTGCATACTGCTTAGCTTCAATTCGTAACAACTCTCAAACCTAGCAAAGGAAATGCAGGATTTAATAAAAAAGACAATTAAGTAAAGTTAGATTTAGTGAATTAAATACATAATTCCAATTAAGTAAAGTTAGATTTAGTAAATTAAATACATAATTCCAATTAAATAAAGTTAGATTTAGTAAATTAAATACATAATTCCAATTAAGTAAAGTTAGATTTAGTAAATTAAATACATAATTCCAGGCATCAGGAATGAATGGACAACTTGGTTTCTGGCCGATCTGGATATTTTACCTAGAAATCCAAACAGCTTGGTAACGATTGGTAAACACTGACAGACGATTAAAAAAAGATTGAATTAATTATTGTTAATTGATTAAAATATTTAGTAATATAATTTATTATTAGTAAATCTATAAACTTTAATGAGGCTAGTGTATCAAAGAATTTTAACGATCGCGCATCTTAAAATTATTTGAATTTTGCCCATGTTGTCTTGCCAGCCATAAGGCGACGTCATTCATGCACGTTGATTGTTTCAACAATAAAACTTTCGTAATCGATTTTGCTCTAACAAACTGTTAGATTCAGTTAAGCGTCTTCCAAATCGATTTCCCCGACGGAGGTTGCCGGAAATGTTCGGTTTTACGCCCGTAAACCACGATCTGAAAGTTACGCAATTATTTGTCTGTCCTTTGTTTTCACTCTGAGACAATTCCAGCATCAGATTTTCGACTAGCTCAGAGAAGTGTAATTTTCTCCAAAGAGAATAGCTCTGAAGATACAGAACATTATCTTACCATTATTATGGAGGCGCAGTTCATCCACTGGACTATGGTGATACTTCACCTGACAATGCTTCACGCTACCACTGCGGAATTGATAACTTGGTGCGGTGATTATGAAACATTCTGTTTATTTCACGACAAGAGTTGGGAAAGAGTACCCAATTTATCAGCTGCTCAGGAACGATGTAATGACTCCAGACAAGGAAGTTGGCCGCTCGAGATAACTGACGAAAGGATTGACAAGATAGTTCAAACATTCATTAGTAATAATTCTATTTCAGAAATTGTACTCAATGCCGTAGAAAAAAGTGGTAAATGGTATTGGATTAAGGAGAACACAGGTAATTTACAATATTAAATGAAAATTACGTATTACGTTATTTTTAAAAGTCACATAATTAAATTGATATTTTCTTTAATGAATGATAGTATGATTAATAATAATAATAATAATAATAATAATAATAATAATAATAATAATAACAAAAGAGATTCCAAGATTTTTGCGCCGTGTTGTCGTCGAGAAAAATCTGGTTTGCAACTATAAAACAGATTCTGGAGGTCTCTCATTTATTTGTATGACAGGTCTGACTTTATTTTCACTTTGGGACAATTTAATGTTAATATTAATTAAAAATTAAACTCTTTTTAACATTTGTTTATAGCATTGAACATTCTGAATTTGTTTATGGCGGAATTCTGAATATTATTCGACTGTTGATGTTAATAATAATATCAAATCTTAACATAAATGCAACATTATTAACCATTAACTGCTTTACATCAAGTTTCTATTAACTTGAAAGTGCTTACAGTTTTTTCTACTTGCATACGAAAGTTTAAGCTCAACTCAAAGATTTCGATCAATTAATTAATTAAGTATAATGTATCACATTAAATACATTAAAGACATTAGAAATACATCGTTAGTAACTAATAAAAGATACATTAGAATTAGAGGCAACGTCATTACATCAGTTAATTAGTAACTAATAATAATGATATTGGCAGTCCAGTAACAATCCCATTATTGTCCTATTATCAGACTGCAAGGCCGAGTGGTCTACCACACCTCTCAGCACCATAAGCATAAAGGGCGAACAGTTTATTAACGTTACAGACGAAGAAAAGTGCCGAGATTTGTGCGAACGCGATGCAAACTGTTCATCTGTAAGTTTTACGCACTTCATAAAATTTCATGGCTGCTGGGTTTACAGAAACAAATTCGACAAATCACAATTGACCTCTCTAAACGGAACCGACCATCACGCTTTGGTGAGTCGCTCAGTAAAAGATCCAGAACGTTGCATATTTGGAAAAAAACGTAAGTACGAATGAACGGCGTCTATTATGGTTTTGTTTTGTAATTAATTCTTATTCATTTTAAGGGCATTTTTGCCATTCATAGCGCAAACTTAAATAAAAAGATACATTTTTAAAAATTAAAAAATTAAAAAAACAACTTAAATTAATAAAAATTAATTTGTTTTACTTTCTAGCTGAGAGCTCATCAGGTGACAACTTTGTTTATTTAGATTAAGCGTTTCACGTTTGCTTTAAATGCTTAGTTGTGTAATAGTATAACAATAATAATAATAATAATAATAATAATAATAATAAGAATAATAATAATAATAATAATAATAATAATAATAATAATAATAATAATAATAATATAATAATAATAATAATAATAATAATAATAAGATAATAATAATAATAATAATAATACAATAATAATAATAATAAGAATAATAATAATAATAATAATAAGAATAAGAATAATAATAATAAGTAATAATAATAATAATAATAATAATAATAATAATAATAAGAATAATAATAATAATAATAATAATAATAATAATAATAATAATAATAATAATAATAAATACTAATAATAATAAGAATATAATAATAATAATATAATAATAATATAATAATAATAATAATAATATAATAATAATAATAATAATAATAATAATAATAATAATAATAATAATAATAATAATGAAATAATAATAATAATAATATAATAATAATAAGAATAATAATAATAATAATAAGAATACTAATAATAATAATAATAAGAATAATAATAATAATAATAATAATAATAATAATAATAATAATAATAATAATAATAATAATAATAATAATAATAATAATAATAATAATAATAATAATAATAATTACTAATAATATTAAAATAATAATAATAATAATAGTTTCTGAGGAATGTGGAAAAGATAGGAATTAGTAAAGAACTGACAGTTTCATGGCTCAACCGTAGTGGATTGAAAGGGGAGACTGAGAGTTTAATCATAGCGGCGCAGGATCAGGCCTTGAAACAAGATATTACCAAAAACACATATTGAAGCAAGATGTGAGCAGCTTGTGCAGATTGTGCCACAGAGCAGAGGAACACATAGGACACGTAATTGCAGGATGCCAGATGCTTGCTCCAACAGAATATACTGAAAGACACAATAAAGTTGCTGCGTACATCCATTGGAAAATATGTAAAAGTTTCGATGTCCCAGTAGTTGAGAAATATTATTTACATAAGCCTGATCCTGTGGTGAGTATCGATGACGTCACTCTTATGTGGGACCAAGGTGTACTAACGGACAGAACAGTACTTGCTAACAGACCGGACATCATATTTTTGGATAGAAAGGAAAATTGTTGCCTGTTGATTGAAATTTCCATACCTGACGACCAAAATGTTATAAAAAAATTAAATGAAAAAATTCTTAATATAAAGATTTACAAATTGAAGTCAGTAGAATGTGGAAAGTTGAAGTCAAAACAATACCAGTCATCGTGGGAGCATTAGGAACAATTCCAGAAAACTACAGGAAAGAGCTGGAGCAGATCCCAGGAAGGCCGAACCAATATGAAATAAAAAAGATGCATTGAATGGAACTGCCCATATACTCAGAAAGATTCTGGGATGACATTTCAGTTAAACAAGAACGACAGAATTTTTGTTTTGTTTTGTTTCGACTTTATTTTTAGGATTTAAGATGACATGCATGCTAGTTTTGTTGCCTGTGGACTCTTGTTGAGACCTGGCGTCATTGACTTTCCGACCGTTGCGGTTGTGTTGAATTAATAAAAATAATAATAATAATAATAATAATAATAATAATAATAATAATAATAATAATAATAATAATAATAATAATAATAATAATAATAATAATAATAATATTAATAATAATAATTTTAACGTCATAAGTTATCTTAAAAATTCTATTACTATATTTATTATTTATTAACAGATTTTACAATTTTCTAGTGACACTTGATTCCTTTGCCTTAGGATTCCTTAGCCAGTCATTTGCTAAGATTATTACAATGACCCTCCTCAGCCTCTGGACAAGTTATAATTAAGAGACAAACAAAATTTTTTTAATTTTTTTGGAAAGTGTTTATCAAATGTTAATTAGATTAGATTTTAGAGAATGACAAATAATATGAACAAAAAAAAGTGAATTTGTGAATAAGTGCTTGATATTAAATATAATTAAACATCATCTAAATGGTATGAAATGTAAACGGAAAATTTCGAGCTCCTACATTACATCAGAGTGGTTACGAAAAAGAAAAAAAAGAGATTTTAAAACCGGGCTGCCGCCCAAAAATGGCCGAGAACCATTACCGCGATCCCATCTTGGAGAGACGGTTAGCAATCTCCTTTAGAAAGACGGAATATACCTTAATGGCCTTATAACACTTAAGTGTTACTTGTAACGGGTTTAAATCAATTCTTGTTCAAGAGATAATATAATTATTCCTAAAATTATAATAACAAATTAGAAATTAATAATTCTATTAAATTGTAAAATTAATGTAACAATAAATGATAACTTAATTAAAGTAAATTTGCCTGTTTTCATCCATCAGTAGAAATAATGAAAATTAACTTAAGTCAAAGTAAACTGTAACTGGAAAGTGGAGAATGAATAGAATATAATCTCAAAAATATAACAATTACCAATTCTTCTACTATTTTTGTTTAGGACTTCAACTTTATAAAAACAAAAAATATTTTGGTAGATTCATTTCTTTAAACAGTTTTGCAAAAGCAAACTAGAGGATGATTTTAAAGCTAGTTTATTGATAAAGCAACAAATTAATTATAATTAATAATATTTTTTATATAATATTTTTTATAATATCATTCTGTGTATTACACATTACACATACTATTTATAATGTACTGTTGCTTAAGAATACATTGATATGAAAGTCATGTTTTAATGTGTGCAAGTTTTTGATTCGATTTGAAATGGTAAAGGCAATTCGTGAAGGTTTTATTTGAGTCTGAAGTAAGCGCCGTTCCTGTTAATGATCAAGTTGAGATGAAATGATTTTAAATGATTCTTAAATGATTGGAGTAAAAGAATTGTAATGTGTTGTAAGATTAGTACCTTCGTCAAGACTTAAATGTGTTATTTCTATACTTCTCATAATTCTTGAGAATATACAAATAGAGCATTTGCAAAGGTGAATTTGCATGGGCTGCATTCTGACATGACATGGCTAGTTGACAAATCGCTAAAGTTCAAATTTGTAGGCAATTTCGCGACCTTTTAAGCTAAGCCTACCACGAGACACAAAAAGAAAACAATATTAATATTATTGTTTAATTTTGTATTTATTTATTGAAACCAAATTAAGTCAATTAAATTGTTAAAAACTTTTTTAAATCGGTGTTGGAAATGCAAGCCTTAAATCGACTATGAGTTGTTGAGCTAATAATATCTGGGGGTAGATAGTTCCAGGGTTTCGCGATTCGGTTGGTGAAGAAATGGAGCCTATGAGTAGTTGAGCATTTTTCATGGCGTAGACGGTGCTAAACATTTCAAACACAAAACTTATTATAAAACAAAAGACATTGTATGCGCTTGTATGAGGTCTCGCAATGTGAGGCCTGGGAATGAGAGAACAAATCTTGTCTTTATGGATGCTCATCTGGATTTTTGGATTGTCTGGCTACTGATAATTTTATGAATCCAGCATCCATAAAGACAAGATTTGTTCTCCCAATTCCCAGTCTTCAGTCATAGCAGAGTCATTGGTTGAATCATCCCACTGGTTTGGATCTTCATGATAGGATTACGAGGATGTAGATCACCTAAGAACAGAGGAGCTTGAAGATAAACACTTCTACATGCATTTAATTCACATTTAATATTCACATCGAACCTCTGCCGAAGAACACCGTAACATTAAAAGGTAATTTTTAATGCCTACTTCAATAAGATTTCTGAGGATTTATAAATGTCAAATGTGAAACTTGTTATTTTCAGGCAGGCGATTAAATGTAATCATTTCTTTTACATCTTGACGAACCTAGGAATATTTTTGGAGAAATGTTTGATAGGACTTGTAAAAAGATATAAATAAATATATTATGATCACTGCTCAATTTTTAATTTAATATGTTAAATATTAAATGTTTGTTAAATTAATTGTTGGAATTTTTTTCATGAATAATTCTCATTTGATTTAATAAATTACTTTGTTAATAAAAGTAGTTAATCGTTGGAGAATCATTAACTCGTTTCAAAACAAAGTGAAAACGATAAATGATATTTCCTAGAAGTTATTAGCATTATAATTATAAAATCTATATTTAAACTTTCATTCAACCCACAATATCGTTTAACTGGAGAATTTAAAGTCGCCTTTTCAATAAGAAATTGTAAGAAATTCAGATTATCATATGGAAATGGATATACTTAATGTAAAACTGTTAATCGTAAATTGATTGCATTCATGGGTTTTCCGTCGTTAAGGATGTGTGGTGCCTTAACAATACTAATAATTATAAAATAATATTTTTGAAAACTTAAAACTGTTGGATTCAAAATGATTATCACTTTCGTTTTAGCTGTTTAAAAATTCCTTCTTGATTTTCATTTTATTAATTTTATTCAATTAAATGCAAAGAACTGCCGGAAAAAATACATCACACTAGAAATCTGAATTGCTAGTAAATATGAAGAAACATATACTTGTTACGATGTTATTTCTCATGCAGACTTGTCGTCTGACAAGAAGATATTACGGATGGTGCAGTCCTTACGATACATTCTGCTTGTTCTCTGAAGGGAATGAAACCACTGTTTCCAACTTATCAGAAGCTCAACTTAAATGCAGTGAAATTAAAAACGACAGTTGGCCTGTTGAACTAGGAGATGAGAGAGTGAAAGAGGTTTTTATTGAATTCATTCACAACTATTCCATCTCCAACGTCATTCTCAACGCTTTCCACCGAAATAGAATCTGGTTTTGGAAGAGAAGCGAGAAGGGTGAGCTTCAATTCAAAATGTTTATTTTATATTTTCGTTTTGTATTAATTGTTTATTTTTATTTGTAAAATTATATTTTCGTGTATCGTTGCTATCATATTTTGCATTTTAAACAGCTGTCCAAAATACATCAATGATTTCAAGTTTTGATAATATTTTGTTTTATAATTATTTCGGATGTCATCCACGTTTTTCTGTGGTCTGCATAACAAGTAGGTTTGATGTTTCAGCAACTTACATTAAGACATCATTGCATTGCATTTAAATAAGTTGCATATGGTAAATAGAGAATTCTAAAACACATTTAACAATCAGTTAACCCTTTTTAAAATCAAGTAATTTTTAAATTTGGAATACTCGACAACCAGTCGAACTAACCAGACTTTTGATTCTACAGTGCCTTAAAAAATATGTTACTAAAGACAATAAATTAATAATATTAAACAAAATTGATAAAAATGCTGACCTGTCATGAATTTAAAAAAAAAAGCGTTTCATGATTATTATATCATAAATTTAGGTTGCCATGCTAATTGGACTGATATCGACGAAGTTGAATTTAGTGGTTCGGATGTCATGCATTACCCCGACATTGTTACATTAGACGAATGTAAAGCATTTTGTGAAGCCAATAAAACGTGCGCATCTATTGACTGGATTTATAGACCAGGCTGGCGTGTTTGTTGGATAAAAAAGTATCCTTACGACGTTTCACAACTTCGACCACGTTTTGCAACATCTCACCATGTTGTTGATCGAACAGTAAAAACTGTTACGAGATGCATTGGCGAAGGTGAAGATTTTAGACATTCAATTGACTGCAAATTATTAAATCGCTTATATTAATTTAGAGCAAATCCGTGCTCAATTCAAGGCATTGTTAATATATTTTGTATATTAACCATTTATTTGTTAACTGATATTTACTTAATTAAAAATTACATAATTGTCAAATTTGTTTTAATTTTTATTTATTTACTATTCGTAATACAATTGTGTTCTTTCAATGTTTTAATAGCCTCTGAAACTCATCGTGTTCCTACAGGACCTTCAAATGAAACAAGTATTTTTTTCAATATTTAATATTTTCAATAATAACACAAAATTATATTACACTAAACCATATTATTAATCAGATTTAATTGACATCAAATTATCGAATCGTTTTAATTAATTTACAGCAAATCTGTGCGCAATATTAATACCCGTCACCCCCATTTTCTGTCTTCTTGTGGTCATCATTAATGTCTTCATCTTTTGCAGGGAGTATTCATTACTTATTAATTAACTCATTAAAAATGTTTATTAACGACATAAAATTTTAATATATTAATATATTAATAGCAATCAAATACATAACATATTAACTATTGGTTATTTATTTTTGCCCAGTATTAATTGAATGATTTCAATGCGTTAGTTTTTTTTTGTTTATTTCGATTCCAATTTTAAATTTGAATCTAGAATATAAAAAAAGTAAAACTGGGTTAAAGCATTCATGAATGCTATAATAATTTAATTTTAATTTAAAACTACCAGCAACCGCTTTCGTACCTCTAATTAAGTTTATTTTGATTAATTAATGAAGTTGAAGAACAAATTTATTTCATATTTTAGACGAGCAAAAGAGAAACGTAATACTGGTGTAAATACAAACGTGACCAACAATGCCAATGTCTCTGCTTCGATTCAAGAAAGAATCGCCTGCGATTATGAAGAATTAAGAGCTGTTACGAGCGACCCAAACGATTATGCACATTTGTCACATCCCAGCACTGTTAATGTCAACAATTAAAGTCATAAAGTTTAAATAAAATAATTCTTCATGTCTAGTTAAGTTATCTAAAAAATTACCACACTATTTGTTCAAAGTTTTAGTTGTTTTAATCAAATCAATCTTTACGTTGGAGTAATTTATCATTCACTCATAATAATATCTCAGCAGGTTGTTATTGCTAAATTTGAATATGAACGTTATGTTGTGGAGATTGGCTGAATCGGTTAGGGTCCTTCCAGGGAGTTTCGATGATTCCAGCTGCATAAATGATCGGATGACTGCAGTGCATTTACAGCTAATTCGGATACAAAAGATCAGCTAAATACAAGTAGAAATGGGGTCACGGGATCAAATGGTTTAATATGGTAAATTCAAATTCAATGGTAACAAGAAGTTAACTGAAAAGCGATTAAGTTGCAGAATACTGAAATCACTAACTTCTTAAGTCACATTAAATGCTTTTTGAAGACTTTTCTGCCTTTTAGAAGTGTTCAGTTTCGCTTTTGAATCTTTGATCTTTAGAAGTTCTTATCGTGTTTCTTAATTCGTTATTATTAAATACGGCTCCATTTTAGGATTTATTAATGGAGATAACAGCACAACGACTGTTGGGAGGGTAATCGAGGCTTTTCAAATTATAAATGAAATGAAGAATATATTTAAGTTTGTACTCTTGTTAGTAATTATTAACCGGGGAACTGTGGTAAACGGAATTTATGGATGGTGCAGTCCTTAGAGAGTTAAAGAGGTTTTTATTGAATTCATTCACAACTATTCCATCTCCAACGTCATTCTTAAAGCTTTCAATCGACACGGAACTTGGTATTGGATTAAAAACAGTATGTTGCTATTTTTATTTTTTTGTTTTTAGTTCGACGGTGCTCTATTTATTATTCCAAATTTCAACAGGCGATCAGAATGATGAGTCAAATTCAAAAGTTTATGGCCGATCAATGTCATCCAATGATAATGTTTTATTGCACACCAGAACCAGACGTTGTTCTGCCTATTCATTTGTGTGCATGACAAGTTTGTTCGTATTTTTGTTTATTGTTTTGTTTGTGTTATTTAATAAAATGCAATCCTTACATTAATTTAAAGTATAATAATTAAAGTAACAAATAATATTTATTATTTAACGCAAATCTTAATAGTCTGGTACCTTGACATTTTTTGTCAAACGATATGACAACAATTCCGAAAGTTTATAACATTCGCAATTTAGGTTGCCATGCCGACTGGGTTGATCTCGACAAAATTGGTGCGGACGGTCAAAATGCCGAACATTATCCCAATATCGGATCCTTGGGAAAATGTAAAATATTTTGTGAGAGCAACTTCACTTGTTCATCAATTGATTGGATATTAGGATCTTCTCGGCGTGGTGGTTGGGTGTATAATTACCCGTATGATACTTCGAAAATACATTCACTCAGCTCAAATTCTCACCATGTTGTTGATAGGAAATTTAAATCAGTTGAAAGATTTGGTGAGATTTGTGTATTAACAAATCTTATCTGTTTAAACGTGCTAATCTGGCTTGCTTATTTTATTGTCACAATAACAGAGAACAAAGACACACTAGAAAAAATATAAAATTGCAGTTGATCAAGTACTTTGTATTTTTATGACCAATTTGTTCGTGTATTTAGATTGATTAAGAATAACGCGGAATATGTTTTTTTACATCCTGATATTGATAGTTGTGGATACAAATATTAAAATTTGTACATTTATGGAGAAAAGTTGCAAATTCATTTACAGAATCTTGTTAATGATTCATATTCTATTTAAAAACAGGTTTAGCAGGTTTTACAACGCAATGCCAGACTTTGAGTGCTAAAATTATTCTTTCATTTGAGTTTCATGCAATTGTAACTTTGGAAATATTAAATTGTAAATTGACATTCTGAATACAGATCGTCTTTCAACATCTTTCGTTCTGGCTCCAATTACAATAATTAGTGGCATAATTGCCCTTGTAATTGGCATAATAACAAATGCTGTCCTTCCACTTATCATCGTTATCATCATCGTCATCGTAATAATCAACTGCAAAAGGTGAGTATTACAACAATTCGATATTAAATTTAAATTTAATTGAATACAATTTATTAAAATTAAATTCAAATGATTAAAATTTAAAATCAGGCGATCAAATGAAAAACAGAATCATAAGTGGAAATATTGAACTGGATGAATTTTCAAACATCAACAACAACCCGCCTGTCTCAGAACAAAACAAACTCAACAAATATGAGGACTTAATAAGAAGTGCTAATGATGACAACAATTATGTCAATGTAAAGATTTCAAACTAAACTATTAATTCTCGTTTAATAAGCTAAAGTTTTGAGGAATTTCATTTAATTTGATGAAATGTTCAATCAATATTGCCTTCAAAAATTCAAATAATTATATATACTCAGATATAGAATTTATTTTTCAATAAAAAGTTTTATAAATTGTTTCTATAAACAATTAAACCATAATTTGTATTTAAAATAAGATTTTCTATTAATAATTCATGAACGTTAAGTATCCGGATGGCTTCCGGGAAAAGGAAAATCCATTATTAATCAGTAACTTTTTGTTAGGGCAACTTAATCAACAACCTGTGCTAATAATCAGACTTTGACATTGTGAACCAATGAAATGCTCTGAAAGAGATTCATAGCTCTGAATCTCTCATTCGGCAAAAGCCTCTTAGGCCTAATATTCTCGCTATTTGCAAGAAACTGTTTTGCAACTTTTATAACCACAGTGATTAAACTGTTGGTTAGTAAGATTAGATCAAATACACTTCATTGTTAATTAGTATTACTGTACCAACCGATTTCAAAGTAATCGCTTACTGAAAGAAATGCCTGCACATGTTTTGATTGCAATGACTTTAACAAGTCTTGGTTTTGTCAGTGGAGACTTATACTACTCGACATGTTATGAATATGAAACTTATTGTCTGTTTTCGTTCGGACCGAATGTGACCGTTAATAATGTTATCGAGGCTCGGAAATTTTGTGAGGATTCAAAAAATGGAAGCTGGCTTCTTGAAATTGTTGACAACAGAACTTTAAAAAACGTGGATGAATTTCTTTTTAAGCATTCTTTTCCAGATGATACAAAGTTGATTTTGAATGTTGGAATAAAATATAAATCAGGTTGTGATGTTTACATGATAAAATCATTTAATTAAATATTATTTACCAGTGTTTCTAGCAGTGAAGTAATTTTGTAAAATTAAATAAATGATTAATAAATCAATATCTTATAATTGTTTTTTTCATTTTTGCAGGTATCAACAAGAACAACACGAAAGAAAACTTTCAATTCTCGTTCATTTGCATGACAGGTTGAACGGAATTTGTTGGTAAAATTTTTAAATTTAATAATACATTTTAATTCATCAATTGAACTAGTTGATTTCGTGCTTTTGAAGCCTTTTTTTTTCAAACTATTAGAATGTCTATATTCGTTATTAAATATTTTTTACCATTTATTTATTGTTTATAAAATGACTTTTTTACTTCAAATTTTATTATTATTGAAGACTGCTCCTCTAATTTTGAACAACACCAATCGAAAAGATTTTATGGTGCCATCCAGCACAAAGGCAAAACTCTAAACCAATGCAGAAAGGAATGTGAAGTTTCAGTTTGTGAGGCTTATGAGTGGGCAAATGAATCGGGCGCAGATTATGGTTGCTGGATCCATAAATCAATTCAAGGTCTTAAAATGACTGATAACAAAAATGGCAACCTGTACATCATCAACAGATTAGTTAAATCAAGTGATATCTGCATAGGGAAAGTAAAAATGACAGGTGAGCTGGTCAATTTGCGATCGACTAAGTCTAAGAAAGATGTAGTGCTAAATCGAAATAAATGACATTAATAATAAGATAATGAAACAATAATTATGTAATAATAGCAATTGTAATTTAGTAAAAATAACTATAATTGATTGCAAAATTGACACCATTATGTAATGTCAATTTTTGACCAGTTGTTCTAATTGTGTAATAATAATAATAATAATATAATAATAATAAAAATAATATTTCTATTTTATTTTTTTCCCAGAGTTTTTGGTCCAAAAAACGACAGGAATAAGTATGTTAAACACTACCAATAACAAAATAATAAATAATAAAAATAATAATTAGAATTTACGATATTTATATTATTTATTTGGATTGCTCCTAAAGCCAGTGTTGTAAAAATTACCTCATTTCGGTAACTAGTTACAAGTAAAAGTAATACCTCAAAAAGCTACTTAAGTATAAGTAAGAGTATTGTCTCAAAAATTTACTCAAGTAAAAGTTAAAAGTTACAGCGTCTAAAAGTTACTTTTAAGTAAAAATTACAAGTAACTTTGATGCCGCCATTATTGTGATCATACATCATTCCGTATTATTTAAAAGGAATTGTTTCTCTTATCGTTAAAACAATTACTGGTATTAACTGCTAGTACTAACAGTCATTAAGTAATAACATTTGAACTAATGCATTCTTTTGGTGTTTTTTTTATTTATTACATTACAATCACAAATTTTTGTTAATTTTTAACATAACTAAGTCCTCGAATAGTTTGTCACTCATTATGGTCCTTCAGCTGTTCTTTGTCATACCAGAAGAGCTGAATAAACGTTCAACAGCTGCACTAGCTGGCAGAGGAGTGTTCAACTGGATAAATAATTTCTTCAGGGTATCGCTTCCAGTAATAATGTTCATGTCATCTGATCAGTCTCGAAGATACTGCATCAGAATATCAGTTGACCTTTTGCAATTGAAGAAACTGTCTTCAATACTGTCAGCATCAGATGAACGAGAGCTCAAAGCTCGTCCATCTTTGCTGCATTAGAAGATGCTACTTTGGCTACCAGTTTCTCATCAAGCTTGACAATCGTTAGCAACAGATATACCCTATTCCTTAACTTCTGTTGGATGCATGCGTTCCACGTGCTTCTTCAGGTTAGATGAAGAACCTTCATATGCTGAACATGTAGTTTTTGTTTCTGTTGGCAGAGTAGGCATGCATACCTATATGATTTTCCTTTGATTGAAATCTGAACATTTTGTTCAAATACGGCCACGGACTATCTTCACCCTTGTTCCTCTTATCTTTGCTAACGACACTAAAAATGGCTTCAAATGAATCCATACTACGATATATTAAATCTTATATTATTATATGTATAAAATATTATATATTAAAAAAGCTTCGGTATGACTAATCAACAATTTCCGATTTAAAACAAAAACGACCGGCGATAACCACAATAACAAAAGAGCGATGATCGGGAAGGGGAAGGTTCTCGAACGAACCAAAGAATAACAATCTAGAATTTAAATTTTTTTTAAATAAATTAAACTAATTTAAAATGTTGTTTATGTTACTTTGTAACGTCTTGCGCCAAAAAGGTAACGAATTAAAAGTATGACCAAAAATAGTAATTTGTTACAAGTAAGAGTACAAAATTTTTTTTGTAATTGTTACAAGTAAAAATTACCAGAAAATGTAATTAATTACAGTAACGAATTACATGTAATTCGATACTGCACAACACTGCCTAAAGCAACAGATATTATACAATTCTGAAGGTTAAATATGTTTGCACTTATACAAAATGAAATTTGTAACAATAAACAAGGTTATCTTGGAAAAAAAAACCCTAAAAATATCCAATATCAACTATTTTGTTTATAATTTTTCAGCGACATCATTTCATGGCAAATACACGACAGGTATAATGAATATGAATGAAGAAACATTATTTTAAGAAGTATATTTGCATAGCGGCATAATGCTATCTTAAAAAATAACTGTAGTTACGAATTAAACAAATTAAATAAAATTTGACGTTTATTATTATGAAAAAATCGGATTGTATGGCTTAAGCTTTTAGTGCTTTATGGTGTTAGATGTTTAAGTAAAGTAAATATCAAATATCAAATATCAAACGATTTATTTCTTTTTTCAGGGACGTCATTTCATGCCCAAGAAACGACAGTTATAATAAGTGTGAATGAAGAAATAATATTATTTTAAGTATTATTATACATTTGTTAATTTCTACTTTTCAGAGCTATCATCTGCTACCAACCAGACTACAGTTATGAGTAAGAAGAAATATTTTTTATGATTATAATGTGATGAATGTTTTTCATAATCGGATATTATTAATTGATAAGATAGTCAGAATAAAAATTATTAAGATAGATTAAAAAAGATAACAGTTATAAAAATTAGTTTTATTTTACTTTTATTTTTAGAGATAGTATTGGCTTGTGTGATTCCCTCCATTGTCGTCATAACAGTCATAGTTATTGTTGTGGTAATATTGTGGAAAAGAAATCTAAAAAGGTAATGAATGTAAATAAATAACATGATATACACATTTCTATTTATTTACAATTTACGCATTTGTATTTCGATTTAGCCGATTTTATTGAGTAGTATTACCATATAAGTATCCTCATCAAAGTATAGGCACCAAAATCATTCGACAATTGATAAAGTGAAGACCTCTCAAAGGCTGGGATGCCTGGGCTTACAAATTTTAAAGCTTTTATTTCTCCACTAAGTAATATTTAGTCGAGCAAGTCGATCTAAGTGGAGTTTCTTAACTTATTTTCAAAGAACAAATTTTTTATCTTCAGGCGCAAAACGAGTGACGAAATATCCGTTCAAAAGCCAAACATGTCAATCGTAAATGCAGCATATACGCCGGATCCAGTCCGGGGTAGATTATCAGCTGATTACGAATACGAGTCCACTGATAAATACTCAACAATTGATTTTGAAGATGAACACGTCTATACGCATTTGAGCTATCCTTCAAACTCTACAACTTGTTGAAAATTAATATTAATATTATTCTTCATATGTTGAATTTATTATTAATATTGTTTGGATTACGATAAAATCTTCAATTATGCAATTGTTTATTAATTTATTTAATTTTTATTATTTTACTATTTGTGTTATTTTTGTCAACAGTTAATGTTTTCTATTCTTAATTTATATTTATTTTTTGATATAAACATTATTTTTTTGAGTTTTCACCTGTTTTAAAAGCAAATATTTTGAATTATTTAGAAAAATTTGATAAAATCTTTTGATCATTTGTAGTTTAACATTGCTAACTTATTTTTAAGATAATATAAAAACAATTAATAATTTGACAATGATTTGATGATGATAACATCCTTTTTCCAAGTCTGTGAAACGGAATTGTAGTAATATCTATATATTTCATGGAAAGTGATTGTTTATTCAGCCAACAATTTTTTTTTAAAGCAAAATAATTTAATTTTTAAATTAATAATAAATAATAAAATGTTTAAAATAATCCAGTCACGAGAGTCAATTCTTCAGTTTGTTCACATAGCGTCAACAGAATGTATGACATGCTTCAATACGTGCAGGTTAGCCGAATGGGTTACGTGCCTGCATACGGCGGTAATGGCAACAGTCGTAATGTGTCGTGTTCGAGACCCAGCCTGCACTGCCGCCAGCGCCCTTGGGAAGGAGCGCTATATAAATGGTCACAAGAAGCGCCTCTGACGCTATGCATATGGCGCTATATAAATGAAGTTACAATTACAATAATAACAACAACCTTATAAAAGTCTCAATATGTTTTAACAATGTGTCTTATGGATGGCTTCTATTTGAGGCTGTGTGCCTTGACATAAGTTTCCCTTAAGAAACACTTATTCATCTAGGCCAGATCTTTGGTATAAAATTTGTTTGGCTGTAATTGATTATTTTGTAATATTATTGACGTTAATAGATACGTTGATGTATTAAGCTAATTATTACAATTATTATGTTAATTATTATTGGTTAGTAACTCAAGAATCAATTTATTTTTGTTATTTATTAATAATAATTATTAATGCTATTATTAATACCAACTAGCTTCAAAGTTGGTGAAGATAATGCTTGCAAGCGTTCTGATATCTGCGACTTTAACGAGTTACAATTTTGTCAGTGGAGTCATATATTCGTGTTATGAATGTCACCGGAGAAGTATATTCGACGTGTTATGAATATGAAACTTATTGTCTGTTTTCCTTCGGACCAAATGTGACCGTTAATAATGTCAACGAGGCTCAGAAAATTTGTGAGGATGCAAAACATGGAAGCTGGCTTCTTGAAATTGTTGACAACAGAACTTTAAAAAATGTGAACGAATTTCTGTCCAACTATTCTTTTCCAGAAAATACAAAGCTGATTTTAAATGCTGGAAAAGATGGAAATGATTGGAAGTGGTTACGAAATCAACCAGGTGATGGTCATTAAGGCAATGAATAAATATATTTTATCACTACTATTATCTTGTGAAAATAAATTAATAATCAATGAATCGATGCATTGCATTCTTACAGTTATTAACGACAACAGCAACTTCACATCATCAAACGACATAAAGTTTTATCAACGCCCTAAGCGTACGGCACCGAGCGCAAATGAGTTGAATCGATTCACAATCGTATACATGACAGGTTAATTCACCGGAGCAGAATTTGTTGTTGAGATTTCAATGTTTTGCTATTTAATTACACATTACAAATTAAAGAAACTGATTTTCAATAGGCAATTACGAAGGTTTAATAAAATTTAATTTTGAATCAAACATATATCAGAAGAGAATCCTTTGCCAGCTAACAAAACAAGCTGAATTTGCATCCGAGAAAGATTATAATGTCCAGATACACTTGAAGAAGAGACATTTTTAATTTTTTTGCAAATCTTTGTTGACTTGGAGATGAACTGGCGATTTGTTATTTAAAATTAATAATTTGTATGATCCAGACGGCAATTTGTGTATGGCTGTGCACACAATTTAAAGAGCAATTGTTTAGTTCAAATAAAAAATAAATCTATACGTAATAATTAATTGTAATTGTTTGAAAATTTTTATCCAAGTTTTCATCATCTGATTTCATACGACCAAACAAGGAAAAAAAATTGAATAACGTTATTATCTTCGAGGGACATTTTAGCGCCGGCATGTGTCAAATCTTTAATTTCTTTGGAACGAATTAAGTTTAGGATTGTAAATAACTCTGAGGCTTTATAATGGCCGCCAAACTTGCATTTCATATTTTTAGGCTTTGTTAGTTGACAGATTTTCGTCTTGCACTTTTGTAATAAATTAATAAATTAACATTTATCATCACATTATTACTGAAAATATCAAGACTAAAAAAACTGAACTCAGAGTAGACATTGGTGATTAATAAAAATGTTAACATATGCCTTTATTTTACTATTTTTAACAAGTAACACTTTTGTCACTGGAGAAGTATATTCGACATGTTATGAATATGAAACGTATTGTCTGTTTTCGTTCGGACCAAATGTAACCGTCAGTAATGTTAGTGAGGCTCAGAAAATTTGTGAGGATGCAAAGAATGGAAGCTGGCTTCTTGAAATTGTCGATGGAAGAGTTTTAAAAAATGTGGTTGAATTTCTATACAAGCATTCTTTTCCAAAGGATACAAAGTGGATTCTGAAAGCTGAGAAAACTACATGTAAATTGTTGAATGATTTTTATGAAATACATTGATTAAATACGAAATGATTAAAACTTATTCGTTAAAACTAATTAATTAAAAACCATATTTTACAGTAACATTCGCATTTTTGCAGTTTTGACCAGTAACAACATTATATCATCAAACGATATACACTTTCATCAACCTGAAAAGCAGGCAGAGCAAAACAAAAATAGAAGCGAACAGTTCTCAATCATTTGCTTAACAGGTTACCAGAATAAAGTCGATGTTTTTAAATTCCACATTAAAATTTAATTCGAACTGTATTTGATAAATATTTCATTATTTGCATTCAATAAAATTACTAATAATTAATATTTGTTATGTCTTGTGATTAATTTTAATAACATCAATTTAATGCTTACTTTAATTGTTATTTATTGCTAATTTAATGTTTGCAAACATCTATTTCTTGTAATTAAAGGTTGTTCTTCTGAATTTGAAAAATATGATCAGGAGAGAATTATTGGTGCCATCAGTTATAATAAAGTCACACCAGATGAATGTAAAGAGAAATGCGAAACTTCAACTTGCGAGGCTTATGAAAGGGATAATAATCCCGAACCTAATTATCCAAATTGCTGGATTCACACAAGTATCAAGGAGAAGGAGATGTCTGGTAATATCAATGGCATGCTCTACGTAATAAATAGATCTGTTAAAACAACTGACATATGTATTGGGAATATCACAGGTTAGCAATTGAAATAATTAAATGTTATATAATATCACATATAAATCTTACTATGTATCTTATATGTAACATAATGATATATTATGTATCTTATATATCTTATCTATATATCTTTTTATGATATCACATCATTGGAACGTAATAATACTATATTATCCATGCGAGTTGCAAATTTTAATTCCAATTGTTTTAATTTGTAATATTAATAAATACCTCATAATTTAGAAAATGTTATGTAACTACCATGTAACTTGTATAAAAAGAATAATTTCCTTATGTTTTGTATTTATTAAGAGCCAGCATCTGAAAATTCACATTGGAATGAATATCGTGGAACGAACAATGGTTAGTGATGTCTGTTCGGTTTAAATTCACTTTTCAGTATAATTTTACTCATTAAATATGAAATATTTTGACGCAATTTCATGCATCGATTAAATTAATTCTTATCATTCAGACTCCATGGAAGTTCTCTATATCATTCTAGTGATTCTGTTGATTGCAATAATATTTATTGCCGTCATAATTTTCTGGAGGAGACGCAAAAATAGGTGAAGTTTTGCACAATTGTCATGTTGAATTTGCAAAACGTTTCGAAATAGTAAAGTAATCTAAATTCCTATAATATGTAATATATATATATTATAATTTTATATTAAACTCAAAACGTCTTTGGAATTATAAATATATCTCAATCAATTTTTTTAATTAGTTTATTAATTGTTGATTACAGTATTTAATTTAAAATTAAACGTAAAAGTTAAACGTATAAAATAAAATATTATTTAAAATATTAAGATCAGCTGTTGGATTTCACAAGGAAGTCGTACAACAAATTTACTAGTTTTAATTTAGTCACTTCCTGATAAAATTTACTATTATGATATTATTTATTATTATTATTAGCATTGTTATTATTTCATAATTACAAAATTTATTAATTAATATATATTATTAATTATTAGTATTAGTATTAGAATTATAACTAACTTCATAAATTAACTTCTAACGATTTAAACATATCCAGGAAAAAGTACCAGAAATCTAATAGGCCCGCAGTAGCTCCTACATATTCCGCGCCATTCCAAGAAGGATCGTCATCAACAACATCACCGTCATCACAAAGCATTGAGACTGAACAACAACACAAACAGATTGAGAGTATCGTGTATGCCGACCTTTTGCTTTTTCAAAAAGCAGACAAAAGCGCCAAAAAATCGATCATCGTTGGTCCAATGGGTGACATTTATGCACAAGTGAAACGCAAATAACATATTAGTAACATGTTTACATAAGTTCATATAGTACAATTTGGCAACTATAACTATAACTTTTTTTTAAATATTTAATTTCTGTATTTGTCCCGCTCGAAGCGTTCCTTCCTGATCTGACATTGAATTGCATTTTGTGTAAGTCATTGGTCATGATCTACCTAGTTATTGGCTGAAGCAATATTTATTCTTATGAAACAATAATATCTATTAAACTGTTTCTTATTGCTATTAAATTGTTGCCTTTTCTGTTTCTCCACAAAGATATTTTTTTCTAACCCCCAAATATTTTTAATATCATCAGGCATCAGTAATTATCAGTCATTCGGTTGCCTCCTCCGCCATTTGCAAAAATATTTGTGAACAATTTGAAATTTTCTTCGCTTCCTGCTTTCTAGTTTTGAGTTTCAACTTTTCAGTTCCTTGTTTCAGTGGCAGGTTGCAATTGAGAACAAGTAATAAAAAGGGTCGTTGAATGGCTTTGTTAATTATTTGTTAGCTAATGTGATTTTATAAAAAATGTGTTAACAATATGAATGTTTTTTTTTCATTTATTCTTTATTTTCTTTATTGAACTCCTTATTTCTTTAACTATAAAAGATTAAACCCGAGCATTCAGAGACTATTATATACTTGTGTAAATGTTTCATGTAAAAATTAATTTAGTTAATGTGAAAAAATAGTCATTTAAAAAATGAGTCTGTTTAGGAATTAATAAAATTTGCAAATTTGTTGAATCACAAAGATAGTCGATTTATCCTTAAGTTTAGCATAAATTTTTGTTTGTTATTTTTAGTCAAATCTAGAGATTTCAACGTTTTTCTGACGTGATGTTTATAATAGAAGGTGCTGAGTTATTCTTATCAAATAATTACGGGTAATTCCCATAACTTCTAAAATTAACATCCAATAAGCATTCGAGCGAGCGTCGATTCATTTCATGGCTGATTTCCGAATTGTGGTTTGAGCTTGGCGAAAGCCTCAGCCTTAGGCCATAAATTAAAAATAATAATAATAAAACTAGCCCACTCTAATAATATCTAGTCAATATTCACTTGAGAACAATAATTTAAGTAACAGATATATTTTTTGTTTGTCATCTTAAATCTAATAATTCATGTAAATTATAACATTTTTCTCCAGAGACAGATTTGCTGTAATATTAAACAGTTACTAAATCATTCAAACTTTTAAAATTGCATGAGAACTTATAGCATGTACTGAATGTGTCATTGTTCCGCTAAACCCTTGCGCTTTGAACAATATCAGAATCGAATCAGCAAATAGACATGCTGCTTCAAAACAAGTTGTTTGTCAACATCGGGTCTTTTGTGGAAATATAGCAGCATAGCAATATGATAATTAAAATTAATATTGAAAAACTGTTTAAAATTTTTGTAATATTATTACTTTTTGTACACACGACTACTTTAACGAAAGGACATTACGGATGGTGCAGTCCTTACGATACATTCTGTTTGTTCTCTGAAGGAAATGAAACCAATGCTTCCAACTTATCAGAAGCTCAACTTAAATGCAGTGAAATTAAAAACGACAGTTGGCCTGTTGAACTAGGAGATGAGAAAATTAAAAAGGTTTTTATTGAATTCATCCACAACTATTCCATCTCCAATGTCATTCTCAATGCTTTCAATTGAAATGGAAGCTGGTATTGGAAGAGAAACAACTCAAGTAAGCTGTAGTTATGATACGAATATCATGCAAATGCAGCATCATCAATTACTGTACAAAGAACTTATTTTAACAAGGTGTTCAAATTGTTTTCAATGTGCAGGACAACATAATTTTTTATAACAATTCCGGATTTTATTCCAATTATTCGGTGGTTTGCATGACCGGTGGGTTTGACAATTACCATCTGTTATTCGTTTAAATGTGTAAATTTAATTTAAACATTTCATAACTATATGTTTTAAAATATAAACTGAAAACTGCAACAGATTGTAAGACTAATTGGACTGATATTAACGAAACTCAATTATTTCAACCTGGCGCTTATCATCATCTCGGCATAAAAACAACTGAAGAATGTAAAGATTTCTGTGAGAAGAACACCACTTGTTCTTCAATTGACTGGACGTATGAATCTCAGTTTCATGGTTGTTGGATTCATAAATACCCTTACAATGCATCGAACCTTAAGTCAAAGAGCGGAACATCTCATCATGTAATTGATCGAACAGTAAAACTGACTGATATATGCATTGGTGAAGGTGAGTAGATTTGGATGAACAGAGTAGCAAAACACTTATGTCAGTTAATTACCTTTTTCCTTAAAATGTTTTGACATTAATTAATCTTTTTTTTTTAAATTCGAAAACGTTCTTAAATTCTTCTTAAATGCATTTCTTTGAAATTGGGCATTTATATAATTTATCACTAAAATTTCGACATTACAAAAATTGAAGTATGTAATTTTTGAAATGACAAACATAATGCAATTATTTTGTATAACAAATGCTAGAATTTCCCTTTATTAAACTTAATTTCTATTATTAAAAAAACATTATTAACGTGAATCTAAATTGTCTAACCCTGTAATTAAAGTAATTCCTTTTGTAAATAATTTCTAGCTTTTTCATTTGTTCCGGAATCAAGGCAGAATGAATCTCGCAACGAATCTTCCAAGGACTCTCAGTACAAATTAAGTTTGTCATCTGCATTAATATTTCTATTATTTTGCAAGTTCTTGATGAACCGCATTGATTATTATAACATGGTTTAAACTAAAGCACAAAATTAACATACTTGTTTTTCAAAACAACAGAATTAATTGAAATTTTGGTTCCAATCAGTTTGATCGTCAGCATTCTGTTAATAGTCATCTTAATCATCATTCTTTACAAGAGGTAAGATTAAGGGCTAGATGCCCCACTTTAGATCAGACGCACTCTCATCTATTTAAAAACATTTTTTATTTTCAGGAAAACAAAAAGAGCTGAAACCTCGGATGATTTTGGAGCCTATAAACCAGCAGAGAACGTTGGAAATTCTCAACAAGATGGAAACCAAACATCCCATGAAAAAAGAAATACTTACGATAACGCAGAAGAACTCGTTAAGGAGCCAAACAGATATCCTGGTCCAAGAGGAGACCAGTACACCGATGTTGATGTCAATGGTAAACAATCTCCAACTGATGGGGCTTACAAAACTACAAAGAACGGAGGAAATTCTCAACAAGAAGAAATTCAAACATCCTACAAAAAATTAATTACTTACGATAACGCAAAAGAAATCAACGAGGAACCAAACAGATATCCTGGTCCAAGAGGAGACCAGTATACTGAAGTTGATGTCGATGGTAAGCAATCCTCAGCTGATGGAAGAGTGAACTAAACAAATAAGAAACATGAAGTCTAGTAGTGGAAATTGTAATTTATGAGTAGGAAATGTTAGATATTATTTTCGAAATTGCATCACTTATACCCATATAAAATAAAACTAATAAAAAATATAAAACTGATTTTTCAATCGAATATTTTCTCCATTAAACAATGATTTAATGTTATCACATCATTATGAGTTGTTTTTGAGAAGAAGGAATGTAATGTGAATGTGAATGAATGAAGACAATCTTTAGGCTGGCATAAGTCCATCAATGGACCTCAAGTTCAGAATATTTCTAAAGCTCTCAATAGTGATTGACTTCAGCTAGAAATACTTCTTGTACTTCTTGTCGAGTAATGGAGAAAATTGTGAAAAGGAAATTACTGACTTTCTTCTGAAATAATAACCTCCTACAAAGTCAACAACACGGTTTCCTTGGATCAAAATCAACAAACACAAACCTTCTCGAATGTGTCAATGACTGGACTGCTGCCATTTCGTACCAGACGAGGTGGTATCTGCTGGCACTTTTTCCCGATTGAAATCATTGGTCCTTGACATTGATTTTTCAAAATTTTTTATCAATTACTGACTAATCTGTAAGCTGCTTTTCCTCGCTCGGTGCTGACTCTATGTCATTTTTGCTGAGGCTGGTCGTGTTAGTGGCTATTAGCCCTTATCAACCGGATAAGATAAATAAAGTTGATTCCAGATCTTTAAGGCAACAAACGTAAAAGACCTGTCCCCAATATCTGATCTCCTGCCATTGTTTTTCTTGTTAAATATTTCACTGAACTCATAAATAAAAACCGATAAAAGGCTTTAGAAGCGTTTCAGAAGTGATTGCAAGTCTGGCGAGATGTTGAGTGAGGTTGGATATTGGATTGGTCACTGTCATGGGCACCCCGTCATAATAGCCCGGCGACAAAAATAGCCCCGTCAAAATAGCACCATCAAAACATAAAACTCATTTCATTTAATCAAATTTGAAATAAGTTACAGGTTAATGTATCAACTCATATAAATATTTTTTTTTATAAAGATACATTGACGGGGATGTTTTGACGGGGCTATTTTGTCGCTGGGCTATTTTGACGGGTCACCGCTGTCATACAACAACAGCTTGTCAGTCTTTCCAACACAAGATTCCTAAAGATCCACAATCATTTTTTTTACGATTATTCTACAGAATAGCCATTCAGTATTGTTTAAGAAGTGCATGCGTCAACAATTATGAGAGCCTCGGAAA
>JAJTWR010000257.1:657500-682500 GCA_021613335.1 Whitmania pigra | reverse complement strand
AATGCATTTATTTACAAATTTAAATTATTTACTTGATTCATAAGACGTTTGTAGAGGTATAATATCAAGAGAAGGCAGAGCAGCTGTAATAATGAAAAAAAAAGTTTTTAAATATAAACAGATAATAAACATCTAAGCAGTTAAATTGACATTATAATGACCTAATTTAAATTTAAATTCAAATTATAATTACCTAATTTTTATCGAACGGGAACGAAATTTTCAAATTTTCATTTAAATTTTGCTTGCACGGCCACAAATGAATTAATGCATTAATATTTGATCGTTTTATATTTTCCCTAACTGCTGCTTCGTGTTTTGTATAGAAACTAACTTGAGTTAAGAATTATTATTTAAACTGCGTTGTAATTTTGATGTTACAGCAAAGAACGTTACATAACAGAAAAAATATTAAGTACATTAGATGTTGAATTTTCTAATTTTAACAATATTTGGTTAATTATTGTTTAAACGTATTTATAAATAACTTATTGTTTGGCTAGAATCTTTATTAAATCTTGTTATTGTACTGATTTATATATTAAATTATATATTAAAATAAACTTTAATAAAAAATTTTTTTATTGCAATGAAAAAAAAACTCACTTTCACCAATGCATCTCTGAACAGATTTTACTGTTCGATCAATTACGTGGTGAGATGTTCCGCTTTTTGACTTAAGGTTCGATGCATTGTAAGGGTATTTATGAATCCAACAACCATGAAATTGAGATTCATAAGTCCACTCAATTGACGAACAAGCGATGTTCTTCTCACAGAAATCTTTACATTCTTCAGTTGTTTTTATGCCGAGATGATGATAAGCGCCAGTTTGAAATAATTGAGTTTCGTTAATATCAGTCCAATTAGCCTTACAATCTGTTGCAGTTCTCAGTTTATATTTTAAAACATATAATTATGAATTGTTTAAGTTAAATTTATACATTTAAACGAATAACAGATGGTAATTGTCAAACTCACCGATCATGCAAACCACCGCATAATTGGAATAAAATCCTGAATTATTATTAAAAGTTATGTTGTCTTTCACAGTGAAAACAATTTGAACACCTTGTTAAAATGTTCTTTGTACAGTAATTGATGATGCTGCATTTGCATGATATTCGTAACATAACTACAACTTACTGGTATTGCTTTTTTTCCAATACCAGGTTCCATTTAGATTGAAAGCATTGAGAATGACATTGGAGATGGAATAGTTGTGAATGAATTCAATAAAAACCTCTTTAACTCTCTCATCTCCTAGTTCAACAGGCCAACTGTCGTTTTTAATTTCACTGCATTTAAGTTGAGCTTCTGATAAATCGGAATCAGTGGTTTCACTTCCTTCAGAGAACAAGTAGAATGTATCGTAAGGACTGCACCATCCGTAATATCCCTTTGCCTTGAAAGATGTCTGTACACAAAATAACACTATGGCAAATGTATACTTTCTTGCCATGCTATGTTAATGTAGTGTTTGCATAATAAAGAAAGCTCTTTCTTTTAAATGGGTTTCACTGTTCTAAATACAAGCCTAAACAATAGTCAGTCTTAACAATGATTTTCAAGTGCATATTTCTAACAAAGTTCTACTAAAAATGTTAATATGAATTTTCTAGAGAATACTTTAATGGAATTTTTATTTCAGCTACTGGACATCATGGGATATAAGCAAAAAAATTGAAAATATATTACAATGTATTAAAATAAAGTTACAAACAAGGCTACTATGTTCAAACTATCACATGTTCACCCTCGGCAAAAATAATAATAATAATAAAGATCAATTAAAGCGTTTAGAGCAGTATGATGTATGTAAAAAACGAAGTAAATAACATGTGATAAATTAAATTATTTATTGGTATTGTTTTGCATATTTTATTTTTATTATTCCAATAGTAAAAGTTATCAAACTTTTTTTAATTACGATATTTTATTTCAAATAATTCGTTAAAATTATTAAGGTCGAAAACTAAACTTAATCACATGAAACATATGCTAACCGAATGCTGCACTTAAATACTTATAAGCATAAAATTATCAAATTTCGAAAATAAATGCAGGCTGTAATAATGGCTTTAGTTAGGATTGAAATTTATAATAATGTATTTATGTAACCATTAAAAATATAAGTATCTGTAAATAATTTTTTTTATTATTATTTATTAATACAATATATTATTTTTATTAACTTGTTATGACAACAAATTATGTAAGTAACAGTTTATATAAGAAATCTTGTTGTGGTACTAAATTAAAATACATTTCAGACAGCAGATCATCCAAGAACTGCAAGGTAGAAAACCATCTGAACAAAAGTATGATGAAATGGACCATGAATTTGAAGAAACAACAAGCGAGCCCTTAGATGAACGATACGATACCCATTTGTCCGTTTAGCGTTGAAAACATGACTGTTGTTCCGTGTTGAAGCATAATTGCAGTCAAATAATGCATAAGATGTTTTTTTTTTAATTTCGTGACAACTGTCTTCTTCTTGTTATTATTTTGTTGTTATTGTTTAATTGGAACAATTTGATCTTTTAAAATTTTTGAATAAGATGTTATTGCGTGTATTTAAGAATATTTAAGATGTTCATGCTTGATGTTTATTCTTATTATTCATTTGTACTTCATTCTTTTTAAAAATATAATTCTTAGGACATATATATATGTTATAACTAGTGACGAGACATTAACTGATTTTGTAATTATGTTTGGTTAAGTCGATTAAATCTCTATTGCTATGTTTAGAATCTTTATAAGGCAACCCCACGAAAGCTAATTAAGGTTATAGTTGGAAATAATCGTTTTACTATCAATAATAATAATTATAAATAATATAATTATATTATAAGCAAAAAAGCCAAAAAAATAATTAAATGAGAGCGGAGAATAATTGCTTTGACGCGATAATAAAATATTGGAAGGACAGACTCTCAAATTCGTTTCAAGCTGAGATTGGGAAATACAGCTGTTGTGTTTAATCAAATACAAATTGTTTTGAATTGAAAATTCCTTAAGTTGAAACGTCAAATAATTGAAACTTTTGATTCTATCGCTACAATTTAGTTGCTAAAATATATCCTGGACAAGCCATAGATTTTCTTTGAGAAAAAATGTATAAATTCATAATTTTGTCTATGATTCTGTGTTGCAGTTTTGTCGATGGAAACGTATATTCGGCCTGTTATCCATATGCAACTAAATGTTACTTTTCGTTCGGACCAAATGTGACTGTTAATACTGTCAATCAGGCTCAGAAAATTTGCGAAAATGCCGTAAAAGGAAGCTGGCTTCTCGAAATTGTTGATAGAAGAGTTTTAAAGAATGTGGATGAATTTCTTTCCGATAATTTTTTTCCAGAGGATACAAAGATGATTTTGAACGCAAATAAAGTTGACAATCGGTGGAGTTGGATAAATAGTAAATCAGGTAAAACAATGGTGTAATATTATAATTATTGTTAGTGTAGTTGTTGTTATTATTTCGTCTAGTTTCTGCTAAAAATTATTCATTATTAATAAATTACACTTTGTTGCAATATTGGCAATATAAGTTAGTTACACAATTTCTTTTTATATTTTTTCTAAATTTAACAAGAGAAGCAATACTCAAAAAATAATTTGACAAAGCTTGTGATTCAAGTTTTGTTGGAAATTTTCAGATATCGATAATGATACCCTTAAAGTCGTAATAGAAGTCGGAGATGTTATTTTTTATCACCGGCCACTGACGGCAGGATATCGATTAATTTTAAACAATCAATATGCAGTCCTTTGCATGACTGGTAAATCGTAACTTTCATTATAATACTTATAATTTTTATTTAACGACATATTTGTTTGTCTAGAAAATCCTAATTTAATTTTGTGATTTTTCAAATTTATTAATAACTTAATTAATTAATCGTTAAAATGACAATTCAATATTAAAGATTGTTATTCCAAATTGGAAATGCACAAGAACACAAGAATTTTTGTTGGAACCCACGATCCAAGTGTCACGAGACGCCAATGTCAGGATATATGTGAATTTTCGAGTTGTGAGATATGGTCTTGGGATATCGGAAATATTCGTGAATTTAATGGTTGTTGGTACATTTCCCCAATAGGAAGCGGAAATACCACTTACGAGATCAGCTGTAACATTTACAAATTGGATAGATCGGTGAAAACAATAGATAAATGTATTGGAAATATAAGTTAGTAACTTAAATGTTATGGTCCTTATTGATATAATAATATTGTTGTCAATATGCACTTAGCGGACTATTTAAGTTTATTAAGACTGTTAAATTATGTACTGTTTAGTTTTGTGTTATTGTTGTTCCGAGTAAGAGTGGAGTTTTATTATTTTGGGTGGAGTTTCAAATGGGTTTCATTCTCCATTATGTTATTCTGCATCATTTAGTTGCAAATTGTATGTTTTGAATCCAACTTACAATTACAGCCAATATAGTTATATATATAAACAATAATTATGCAGCAATGTCTAGCCGTTTTTTGGGTAATATTTCATGTTTTTATTGATAATTTTAATAATTGATTGCCGCATAAAAGTACATGAAAATGTCATTGTAATAATTCTTTTAATTTAATAACATTTTTTTAATTTATTCAGCAGATTTACTAAATTTTTCAAGTAATTTTTCAACTGCCAACAATTTCACCGAGAAGAGTAAGTAGGAGTCACAATTTTTTTTAAATTGTCAAAAGTTAAATCAGTTAATTTTTTCAACGTAATTGCTTGTAATTATTCATTGTTATGAGAAAAAGTATCATAAAACCCAACTTTTATGTATTCTTCAAACCGCTTTAAATTAAAATAAATAAATTAAATAAATTTTCCAGTTTCAACTGCCAACAATTTCGCAGAGATGAGTAAGTAGGAGTTATAATAATATACTTTATAAAAATATTATACTGTAAACCAATATGATTACCAGTATTTATATATACACATAATTCAAAATCTTTCTTGTTCAAATCATCTTTTAGAACTGATTCTTGTCCACGCCATTCCGTTGAGTCTATTGGTAGCAATAATTATTGCTGCTGCTGTTATCTTCTCTAGAATACTTAAGAAAAAGTAAGCAACTGTTTATATCGTAATGGAGTTTTATGATGAATATTATTTGTAATATTTTCCATAAAAAATAATTACTGTAAATTAAATGACAATCTTTCATTCAATTTGAAAAGCAAAATCAACTTTGTTATAAATAAATCTTATAATATCTGAAATTGCAAGTTATATTCATTTATAAAAATGTTCATAACAGTTCATTTATAAAATCTTGTCATGATACTAAATTAAAATAAGTTTTAGGCAGAAGGTCATCCAAGAACTGCAAGATAGAAAATCATCTGAACAAGAGTATGATGAAATACCGTATAAAGTTGAAGAAACAACAAGCAAATCCTTAGATGAACGACACTATACCAATTTGTGCGCTTCACGTTGAAAACATGAGTTTTCTTCCGAGATGGTGCATGATTGTAGTCAAAAAATGCAAAAGCCATTATTTTATTGATGTGACAACTGTTTTCTTCTTGATTTTGTTGTTGTTGTTGTTTAATTGTAATAATTTGGTTTTTTAACATCATCTGAATGCTTATTATTGCATATATTTAAGAATATTTAAGATGTTCATGCTTGACTCTGGTGACAAGACATTAATTAACTTTTGTAGATAAGTTTTATTAAACCGATTAAATCTACATTGTTATGTTTCGAATCTTTAATCTTCTGTGAAATAATTAAGGTTATAGTACCATTTTCGACTAGATATTCATTATTCTTATTTACCAAATAATCACCAAGTGATATGCACGCAATAACTGACAATAGGAATAATTTTATAATAAGGTTAGAGCAAAATCTAAACTTTCTTTTTTAATTTTTAATCATTAAAGGAATTTTATTTAACAATGATTTAACAGCAAAATATCATTAAGTTAATAACAAAAATGTTTATTGTAAAACGTCGCCTCGGGAATTACCCTGGTTGAAATTGACGTATAGTTTATTAAAAGTTATGTAATAATTACTTAGTTACTTAGACCAAATAAGTTCTTCAAAGCCTAAAGCAGTTCTTTTTAGTAAATTATAAATCAAAAACGATTGAAATTACTTGAAGTTTTTAAAAGTAGCTTCACATCAGTTTCAGCTGTTCTGTAGCTATTGTTCTGTAAATTCCGTAAAACAACTTCTTAAGGAACGTCATTTATCTAAGAAATAGAACAATTTCGACATTCTAAATATATAGAAATACTATTATATATTATATTATAAATACCATAATATTTCTAATGCTATGTTTGCCAACTTTTTGTAATTATTCTTTGCAATTTTAACTAGTTACAGATTTGTCATTGGAGACGTGTTAGGGAAAGAACTAACAAGTCTTTTTTTTATAGTTTACATGTAGTTTTAAAATTGTAAATATATTTTATGTTCTTATAATATATATATAGTAATTTTATACTCAAGATAAATAATTTAAATTAAATTTCAAAGGCATATTTAGCCATTTGGGATTGATCGTCTTAAACATCACTTTGCTGATTATTTTGGTATCACCAGTATCGATTGATGCGTCTTTGTTGTGGCAAAAATACAAAAAGGTGTAAAACCGTAAATGTTTTAAAAACTCTTTAATTAAGAAAGTGGCTCACAAAATTGTTTTAAATTCCGCAAATTAAACATCTACAGAAATATAATTTATTTTTTAATAAAATTGTAACAAAATCATTTATTTAAAAAAAAAATGGATACACGTGGATAGTCAGATGGCTACGATGCCATCCAAGATGAAACATCATCAGATCATGTACGTATTGATGGGTCGAAAAACGATCATTAATGTCCATGTTTACTCTAACGTCTCGTACAATCAGGGACAACTGAAATTTCCCTAAAAGTATCTCGAATCATAGAGTGGTGTTTACGCTTCGCTGTAATAAGTAAGACATGGTAGACCAAATTTTGGTTTTATAAATTAAATTCAAGTTATCTCAATCAATTTGCCGGTGACATGCCAGCATTCTTGCAGAAATTGACGCTTTCTTCAAAGAGTTTACTACATTACATTCATTACATTAATTTAATGAAACGTATCTAAATATCAAGAAGTCGTGTTTATTATAATTTTTATGTTCTAGAACTATATTCATAGCTTTAACGATTAAAAGCCCGCCTTTGCTTCGCATTGGCTTCACCGCGTTTCAGAAATAAAATATAAATAATAATAATAAATATTTTTAAACAGAAAGGGAATATCATGAATACACGTTTCTCGCTACATTTCTACGTTGCAGTTCGTGCACTTTTAGTTTCACAGTTAGAATTAAGAACATGAGTTTTCAGGGTAGTAACATGCTTCCAGTCAGAAGTTATAAATTTAATGATAATTCTTTTAGAAATTAAGTTATTGGTTTTTGATTTATTGAATTTAATTTAAGAATTACAAATAGGGCTTTATTTCGATTAAAGTATAAGGACCGATTGCAAATTGAAAATTAAAACAAAATTCATTTCATAATTTCTATCATTAAATTCCTTCAAACAGATTTTGTAATATCAACATTAGCGAGCGGTTGGATATGATAAATGGGTGTACACGTTGATATCACTCTCTACATTGTTCAGAATTTCATAATTTTTTGCTGGGACAGGATTTGTGGGTTCTTCATTGGTTGAAGGTGCTCCATTGTCAATATTTGTCTTTTCCATACTTCTAACAACATTCTGTCTTGCTTCTGATCTCCTATAAATCATTTATTGTTTTTGCTTTAATTGTTTCACAAGAAATTGTTTTTTTCAACGATTTGAAGTCATCATTCGTTATTTCGATTTATAACGCACAGAATTAATTGGAATATTAAGACAAATTGGTATACAATTAAAAGGCATGAAATTCTAAATTGACGATTTAAATTATGGTTTTGAATAACTACTTACCTTTTGCAGTAAACAATGATAAGTACAGCGATTACAATGAAGCAGGTAATAAAAATAATTGGAATTAAAATGGCAATCAAAATCGCTGAAAATAATAAAATAACTTCATTATTTAATAATCATTTTAATGGATGCTTGATTTCTTAAAATGCATTTATTTTCAAATTTACATTATTTACTTGATTTATAAGACGTTTGTAGAGGTTTAATGTCAAGAGTAGGCAGAAAATCTGTAAAAATGAAAAAAAGTTTTTAAATACAAACAGATAATAAATATTTAAGCAATTAAATTCACGTTATAATGACCTAATTTAAATTTAAATTCAATTTATAATGACCTAATTTTAAAAAGAACGGAAACGACATTTTTAAAAATTGTCATTTAAATTGTGCTTGTGCAGCCACAAATGAAAACAATCCCGCATTAATGCTAATATTTGATCATTATTATATTTTCTCTAACTACTGCCTCTGATTTTGTATAAAGTTAAGAATTATTGCCTAAATTGCGTGGTAATTTTGATGTTATAGCAAAACATTACATAACAGAAAAACATCAAGTACATTAAATGTTGAATTTTCTAATTTAAAACAATTTTTGGTTAATTACTGTTTAAAATTATTTATAAATAAGTTGCAATAAATAAAAAAAACTCACTTTCACCAATGCAACTTGTGACTGATTTTTCTGTTCGGTCGATTACATGGTGAGAGGTGTCTTTCGTTTGGATTCGTTTCTTAGCATCGTAGGGGTATTTATGAATCCAACAACATGGAATTGAGATCCATAAGTCCACTCAATTGAAGGACAAGTGATGCTCTTCTCACATAATTCTTTGCATTCTTCCGTTGTGTTTATGCTGAGATTATTATAACCGTTAGATCCTTGTAATTGAGTTTCACTGATATCAGTCCAATTAGCCCGACAATCTGTTGCAGTTATCATTTGTTTATATTTTGCAACACAAAATAAATAATTGTTTAAGTTGAAATTACAAATTTAAACAAATAACGATCGTCTAATTATCAAACTCACCCGTCATGCAAACCACCAAATAATGGGAATAAAAGCCGTAATTATTATAAAACATGATCTTGTCTTTCACATTGAAAACAATTTGAACACCTTGTCAAAATAAGTGCAAGAGGTTTTGCTTAAAGTAATTTATAAAGTTGCATTTTTATCATGTTCATATCACAACCACTTACTCGCATTGCTTTTCTTCCAATACCATCCACCATTTCGATTGAAAGCATTGAGAATGACGTTGGAGATGGAATAGTTGTGAATGAATTCAATAAAAACCTCTTTAACTCTCTCATCTCCTAATTCAACAGGCCAACTGTCGTTTTTAATTTCACTGCATTTAAGTTGAGCTTCTGATAAGTTGGAAACAGTGGTTTCAATTCCTTCAGAGAACAAACAGAATGTATCGTAAGGACTGCACCATCCGAAATATCCTTTTGCTTTGGAAGATGTCTGTACACACAATAACAATATCGCAAATGTATACTTTCTTGCCATGCTATGTGAATGTAGTGTTTGCATGTTAAAGAAAGCTCTTTCTTTTAAATGGGTTTCACTGTTTTAAATACAAGCCTAAACAATTCAATACTCAGTCTTTACAATGATTTTCAAGTGCATATTTCTACTAAAAATGTTAATATGAATTTTCTGGAGAATACTTCAATGGAAGTTTTATTTTTGGAAAATTTTATTTATATTTAATATGCAATAAAAAAAATCCGTACATCATAGAATATATTTGCAAAAAATTGAAAATATATTACAATATATTAAAAAAAAGTTATAAACTATTTTTTTTAATGACGTGACGACTGTCGTCTTTTGGTTATTATTTTGTTGTTGCTGTTGTTAAATTGGAACAATTTGATCTTTTAAAATTTCTGAATAAGATGTTATTGCGTATATTTAAGAATATTTAAGATGTTCATGCTTGATGTTTATTCTTATTATTCATTCGTATTTAATTCGTTTTAAAAATATAATTCTTAGCCAAGAACATGTAATGTTATTATAACCCTAGAGACGATTTTGTAATTATGTTTGAGTAAGTCGATTAAATCTCTATTGCTATGTTTAGAATCTTTTTAAGGCAACCACACGCAAACTAATTAAGGTTATAGTTGGAAATAATCGTTTTACATAATTATCAACATATAATTATATTACAAAGCAAAAAAGCCCAAATAAAATTAGTTAAATGAGAGCGAAGAATAAATGCTTTGACGTGATAATAAAATATTGTAAGGTCAGATTTTCAAATTCGTTTCAAGCTGAGATTGGGAAATACAGCTGTTGTGTTTAATCAAATACAAATTGTTTTGAATTGAAAATTCCTTAAGTTGTGAAACGTCAAATAATTGAAATTTTTGATTCTATCGCTACAATTTAGTTGCTAAAATATATCCTTGACCAGCCATAGATTTTCTTTGAGAAAAGATGTATAAGTTCATTTTGTTGTCTGTGATTCTGAGTTGCAGTTTTGTCGATGGAAATGTATATTCGGCCTGTTATTCATACGCAACTAATTGTTTCTTTTCGTTCGGACCAAATGTGACTGTTAATACTGTCAATCAGGCTCAGAAAATTTGCAAAGATGCCGTAAAAGAAAGCTGGCTTCTCGAAATTGTTGATAGAAGAGTTTTAAAGAATGTGGATGAATTTCTTTCCGATAATTTTTTTCCAGAGAATACAAAGATGATTTTGAACGCAAATAAAGTTGACAATCGGTGGAGTTGGATAAATAGTAAATCAGGTAAAACAATGGTGTAATATTATAATTATTGTTGTAGTTTTTATTATTTCGTCCAGCTTCTGCTAAAAATTATTCATTATTAATAAATTACACTTTGTTGCAATATTGGCAATATAAGTTAGTTATACAATTTCTTTTTATATTTTTTCTAAATTTAACATGAGAAGATTCAAGTTTTGTTGGAAATTTTCAGATATCAATAATGATACCCTTAAAGTCGTAAAGGAAGTTGGAGATGTTATTTTTTATCACCAGCCACTGACGGCAGGATATCGATTAATTTTAAACAATCAATATGCAGTCCTTTGCATGACTGGTAAATCGTAACTTTCATTATAATACTTACAATTTTATTTAACGACATATTTGTTTGTCTAAAAATCCTAATTTAATGTTGTGATTTTTCAAATTTATTAATAACTTAATTAATTAATCGTTAAAGTGACAATTCAATATTAAAGATTGTTATTCAAAATTGGAAATATACAAGAACACAAAAATTTTTGTTGGAACCCATGATGCAAGTGCCACGAGAGACCAATGTCGGGATATGTGTGAATTTACGAGTTGTGAGATATGGTCTTGGGAGACCGCAGATAATGCTGAACTTAATGGTTGTTGGTATATTTCCCCAATAGGACACGGAAATACGACTTACGAGATCAGCTGTACCATCTACAAATTGGATAGATCGGTGAAAACAATAGATAAATGTATTGGCAATATAAGTTAGTAACTTAAATATTATATTCCTTATTGATATAATAATATTGTTGTCAATATGCACTTAGCGGAATGTTTAAGTTTCTAAACTATGTCCTGTTTAGTTTTGTGTGATTGTTGTTCCGGGTGGAGTTTCATTTTCCGTTATGTTATTCAGCATCTTTTGGTTGCAAATTGTATGTTTTGAATCCAACTTACAATTACAACAAAAATAATTATATATATAAACAATAATTATGCAGCAATGACTAGCCGTCAAAGTAGTCGATAATGATTACACAACAACCCTCTAAGTTATGCTAACAAATAATGGGATTATTAAAGTACAGAGATGTGATTGTAATAATTCTTTTAATTTAATAATATTTTTTAAATTTATTCAGCAGAAATACTAGATTTTCCCAGTTCAACTGCCCACAATTTCACCGAGAAGAGTAAGTAGGAGCCATAATTGTTTTTAAATTGTCAAAAGTTGAATCAGTTAATTTTTTCACCGTAATTGCTTGTAGTTATTCATTGTTATGTAAAAAAGTAACATAAAACCCAACTTTTATGTATTCTTCAAACCGCTTTAAATTAAAATAAATTAAATAAATTACCGAATTTTCCAGTTTCAACTGCCAACAATTTCTCAGAGATGAGTAAGTAGGAGTTATAATAACATACCTTATAAAAAAATTATACTATAAACCAATATGATTATTAGTATTTATATATAAATAATTCAAAATCTTTCTTGTTCAAATCATCTTTTAGAACTGATTCTTGTCCACGCAATTACGTTGAGTCTATTGCTAGCAATAATTATTGCTGCTGCTGTTATCTTCAGGAGAATACTTAAGAAAAAGTAAGCAACTGTTTATATCGCAATGGAGTTTTATGATGAATATTACTTGTAATATTTTCCATAAAAATAATTACTCTAAATTAACTGACTTATTATTATTCTTTCATCAAATTTGAAAAACAAAATCAACTTTGTTATAAATAAATCTTATAATTATGAGATTGCAAGTTAGATAACAGTTCATTTATAAAATCTTGTTATGATACTAAATTAAAATGAGTTTTAGACAGAAGGTCATTCAAGAACTGCAAGATAGAAAATCATCTGAACAAGAGTATGATGAAATACCGTATAAAGTTGAAGAAACAACAAGCAAATCCTTAGATGAACGACACTATACCAATTTGTGCGCTTCACGTTGAAAACAATGATTAAATTTTCTTCCGAGGTGGTACATGATTATAGTCAAACAATTCAAAAGCCATTATTTTATTGATGTGAAAACTGTTTCCTTCTTGCTGTTGTTGTTGTTGTTGTTGTTTAATTGTAACAATTTGATTTTTAAAATTATCTGAATGCTTATTATAGCATATATTTAAGAATATTTAAGATGTTCATTTTTATTCTTATTGCTCATTCGTACTTAATTCGTTTTCAAAAAGTAATTCTTATTCAAGAATATATAATGTTGTTGTGACTCTGGTGACCAACCATTAATTGACTTGAGTAATTAAGTTTTATTAAGCCGATTATATATACATTGTTATGTTTCAAATCTTTAAAATCTTCGAATCATGTAAAATAATTGAGGTTACAGTACCATTTCCGTGCGATCCGACATTATTCTGATTCAGCAAATAATTAGCAAGTGATATGCACACAATAACTTGCAATAGGAATAATTTTATAATAAGGTTAGAGCAAAATCTAAACTTTCCTTTTTAATTTTTAATTATGAAAGGAATTTTATTTAGCAACGATTTAACAGCAAAATATCATTTAGTTAATAACAAAAAAACCTCGCCTCGGAAATTACCCTGATTGGAATTGACGTATAATTTATTAAAAGTTATGTAATAATCACTTAATTACTTAGACCAAATAAGTTCTTCAATACTTAAAGCATCTCTGGCTTTTTAGTGTAATTATAAATCGAAAACGACTGGGAATTACGCGAAATCTTTAAAAGTTGCTTCAGCTGTTTTAGCGCTGTTGTTCTGTAAATTCCGTAAAACAACTTGTTAAGGAACGTAATTTATCGAATAAATAGAACAATTTCGACATTCTAAATATATAGAAATACTAAACAGACCATAATATTTCTACTGCTATGTTTGCCAACTTTTTGCAACTATTCTTTGCAATTTTAACTAGTTACAGATTTGTGAGTGGAGACGTATATTCGACCTGCTATGAATTTGAAACTTACTGTCTGTTTTCATTCGGACCAAATGTAACCGTCAGTAATGTTAGTGAGGCTCAGAAAATTTGTGAGGATGCAAAGAATGGAAGCTGGCTTCTTGAAATTGTTGATGGAAGAGTTTTAAAAAATGTGGATGAATTTCTCTCTAATCACTCCTTTCCGGTAAACACACAGTTGATTTTGAGTACCATGAACTTTGGAAAAAAAAGATGGATAAAAAATCAGATGGGTAGTAGAAACATTTTGACTGACAAATAAATTAAGTTGAACATTTTTTAATTTTTATTTTTAATTACAAATATTTTTCTACAGATCGCGCAGAAATGCTCTCTGGCATGAATATTTTATTGTATAAAAAAAGCGATTCAAATTACTTGCTGTATAATCCTCAAGTAACACTAAAAGACAAATACACAGTCATTTGCATGACAGGTTGTTGAAAATATGCTCAATTCTTTTCCTCTACTAACAGCAAATTGTGAAATGTTAATCATTAATTATTTAAGGTTGTCGCTCCATAATTACACGCCTTGAAAGTCGGTTTTATCCAGGTGGAAGCCATATGAAACACTTGACGAAAGACGAGTGCTTGGAAGAGTGCGAAACGTCTGCGTGTGACGCTTGGGAATGGGATCACAATCACAAGAATGGAGATGGATGCTGGATTCACGACAACAGCAGTGGAAAAACGCCTTCATGGAGCAATAGCTATGCAATCTACGTGATGGATAAAAGCGTAAAAACTGTTGAAATCTGTGTTGGAAATGTTACAGGTTAGTAAGGCTGTAGCGGCGGCAATGTTAGATGGTAAAATGCTGCTGCAAATGTTGTAATAAAAAAAATTTACATATGAATCCATTTACATGGGATTGAATGCAATTGCATATGGTATTCGCTTAATCTGGTAACTGTTCAAGTAATAGCATCACATCTGTTAATGAAGCGCTTCAAATTACTACCATTTTCAATATCAATAATATCATTAATAACAATATATATGATTCATCTTTAAAGCAACTAATGGATTTGGTTTTGTTAGAGCCAGAACTGGTCATGGAAAAATCGAATAAACTGAATTCACACTTCTACAATACCTCAAATTTTAGTAAGTGCGAAAGTACTCTTCAAAATAATTTTGCATCTCATACATTTTGTAAAATTCAAAAAATTAATATTCATTCTAAAAGCATGGTGTCTTTGAGACTTATATAGACGGTTTACATCTAGAATAAATAGCAATTTAAATAGTTGTTTGTCTCTCATTTACAAAGTAATACTTTTTTGTAAACTTGATCAACGATTTTGTAATGCGTTTAAAACGATGTTAACCTGATTCATTTTAATTGTTAAGGAATGATCATTGTTCACGTGGTTCCTTTAATTGGCTTGATCGCAATAATGCTTATTGTTGTCATCACATATTGGAAAAGAAAGAACAAGGGGTAAGCAATGTTTAACATAAAGTTGTACAAACTAATTTGCATAAAAACAAACTTGATCAATAAATAATATAAATTTATTTAATTGGACAAGCTGCCATAAAGATTTTAATGCTTCTCGTTACATTGAACGACAAGGAAGTTATTTTAAAAACTGTCACAAACTTCCTCGTTTGTATCGATACTTTAGCAAACCTAAACCAATTACCGTCAATGAATACAGGCAGGAGAGAACAGTAGACAACTGTCATTTGAAGTTGAGGGCACATCCAGACTCACAAGAGAAATCACTACAAGAAAATCGTGCATCGCACAATCAATATGAAGTATTTGAAGATCAATTAATGAATAACAATTTTTTATTAAACTTGGAAGATAACAATGCTTACGAAAATATTTAGCCACATTAGTTTTCATTAACTTCATTGTGCTAATTTTAATCGGATCATGTTCTGATAAAATTTCAGCTGCGGAAAGTTTTTTTAAAGTTTGGCTTTGAGAGACAATATTTGTATTTTATACTTTTCCATAATCACAGTTTAAATTCTTGCTTTATGTTTGAATATTTTAAAATTTTTAAACCTTGTGTTTCTTTTCTGTTGTCCGTAATAAAGTCAAGTATCTGGGATCATTTTTATCCATTTCCAATAATAGTACATTATAATAGTAAATCAAATTTTATTCAACATTTATCGATGCAATGTTCAACAATTACTTACAAGTTTTACTTCTTATGCATTTTTACAACATCCATTCTTGCACTTAGAGCTTCTTTGGTGCTTTTTTGAAAATAGTTACGGATATATTACGTTTTTATGGTTAGAAAGAAATTATTTTAATGCTTAAATATATTTATACTCATTACCTGATGTATTTTTTTTTATCCACTTCCATTTGTTTTTAGGCTTTACATCTTTCAAAATAAACTTTGTATTGTTTGATAAAACTTGATTTGAAAATAATTCTTTCACTTTTTTATAAACATTTTTTCCCTCAACTTCGTGTTCTGCATCTTTGCAAATTTAATAAAATAAATAAAGTTTCCATTTTGACCAAAAGAAAATAAACAACACTTTTCGTACGAATAACAAGTCGAATGTACTTTTCCACCGACAAAACTAAAACACATTAAAATCTCCAAAAGTGGTATTAATTTAAGCATAGTTTCGAAATACTGATCGTGTTAGAGTTTGTACTGCAACAAGTTTAAGTTACGGACGTAACAATCAATTGGAAAATGCTTAGCACATGAAGGCCTAAAAGACGTCAAACATATCATAGCTCATTGTGGTAGTTAATTAAAAATTCGTTGGCTTAACCATTCATATAGTGTTTCTTCCAAGTGCAAGCTGGGTCTCGAATAAGACCCCTTATGACTGCAGCAGCGTGAAGTTGTGACTGAAAGAAATTAAACCTAACTAACGAATGCCTTACACCAAATTCGTTTTAAAAAAATTGGAATTTTTCTGAAAAATATTTATGTTTGTAGACATTTGAATATCTAATTTGTTGGTTATAATTCCGCACTTACGACGACACATTTCTCGGAAGCGAAAAGTAAAATAAATAAAAATAAATATAATTTTGACAGAAATACATAATCGATTAAAATTAAAAATAAATTTTAAAGGTGAATAAAATAAAGAATTTATTATATCTTGAATGTTGGTTTGTTCATGTGATTAGTTATGCGCTACTCTTGGGTTTTTCCAATGATCTTGTATCCTCATCTAACTCTAGAACTGCAGTATAATAGAATTTTTACAGATTGTAATGTTTAATTTATTAAATTATTTAATTAAAACGGTAATTAACACTCCATTACTTAAAAACACATGGATCTCGCAAACCTAAATCAAATGAAAAGGAAGATTAAACGTATTATGATATTTGCAATTTTAACAAGTTATACATATGTTGAAGGAGATGTATACTCGACTTGTTATCCAAATGAAGTTTATTGTTTATTTTCGTTCGGACCAAATGTGACCGTCAATAATGTCAACGAGGCTCAGAAAATTTGTGAGGATGCAAAACACGGAAGCTGGCTCCTTGAAATTGTTGACAACAGAACTTTAAAAAACGTGGATGAATTTCATTCCAAGCATTCTTTTCCAGAAGATACAAAGTTGATTTTGAATGCTGAAAAAGATGGAAATGAATGGAAATGGATCAAAAGTGGCTCAGGTGACAATTAATTTTCTTATTAATTCAAATAAATCTAATTTTTCGAATTTTATTCGAAAATTTTATGTCTGATTCATATTTGAAAGATTGTAAACTATAAGCTCTAAGAACCCGTAATAATATCGAGTGCTTTTACGTATTCCAATCATTTTTATTTTTCAAATAAGCTCATAAAATTTGATTTTCTATTTCCTTAAATTTTCTTAAAATTGTGATTATTCAGTTATTCACAATAACATCAGAATTTTGTTAAACGATGATGGAGATGCCCAATTTTATCAACTTTCAAAGAAAACAAATGAAAATAAATACCATCGCTTCACCTTTATCTGTTCGACTGGTTAGAAAAATTAATATTTATTTTTAAATATTATAATAATTTTTCAATCGGGAAATCTTTCTTAGTTAAAGTCTTCTTAAAAGGCTCAGATATCTAAAATTAAATTTTGGAATGGTTTAAATCATATTTATTACTATATTTTGTAATGGTTTAAATCACATTTGTTACTACATTTTGTAATGGTTTAAATCACATTTATTGTTACATTTTGGAATGGTCTAAATCATATTTATTACTACATTTTTACTTTGCCATTCATAAAGGTTGTCACTCAAAATTCGTAAAACATGAAAATAAGAGGTATGTCAATGCCACCTTCCATACAAGTAAATCAAAATCTCAATGCTTGGAGTTGTGTGAACAGTCAGAATGTGAAGCTTGGGAATGGAAGGCTGATGACGACATTAATGGATGTTGGACTCACAACAAAATCACTGGACACATGACTGATTCCATTGGTACACTCTTCCTATTGGATAAATCATTTAAAACAACTGACGTATGCGTTGGCACTGTAAAAGGTTACTAAGTTAATTATCTTATTACAAGCTATTATCACATCCTATTGAATTTAGATAAATGAATCTGAATGATTTTCAGATATGTAGATGTCATAGCTGGATATTAAATCAAATTCAATGTCAAATTAATTTTGATAAGAACATCAAATATAAGGATATATTTGAATTATTCAAAAGTCTCAAAAATAATTTTTTTTAATTTTAAGAACCAAGCTTTCTGGATCAAAAATCAAGTAAGCATTTTAATTTCCAAAAAGTTTACACGAAAACATATTTAATATTTACCACTTATTATTATTATTTTTGCATTTTTAATTGATTTACCACTTTACATTTATTATTTTTCAGAGTTAATTTTGCTTGTAATTGTTCCATTCATTGTGATCATAATAATTCTAGTAACTTTAACTTTTGTCTTATTATGGAGAAGATGTAAACAGAGGTAAGTCATTTAATCATTGAAACGTGAGCTCTATATTAGTAGATAACTGCATAATGTTTTAATTTGGAAAAGTAAATACTGTACTGAATATTTGACTAAAACTTTAATTTTTTAATTATCAAAATTGTTTCGAATTTTGAAAACTCGAATCATAGTTTAAAGCTTTTAGTGCTAAATATGTTTAATCTTTCAAATAAAACCAAAAATATGCACTCAAAACATGTGCACCTCGAAATCTGATTCACAAAAAGCACCAATTAATTCATCTGAATAATAGGTGCTGCTTCATTACTTATTCTAATTATCCTTCTGATTAAGAGATTATTTAAATTATTGATTAGTTCAAACGTTTTGGCATCCTCATCTGCAAACAGGTGGTTTGACAAGACGATTGACAAAAATTTACCACGTGACAAGAATATTGAGCAACAAATCAAGTATGACCACGGCCCTATATACTCCAATCCGTGGAAACAAAAGTTGACCAAAGTTGAAGCCTGCCCTCCTGATGTCATTTATTCAGAAGTGATTCTGTAAACAAACAATTTTATTTTAGGATTTTTACAATATCATATTTAACTTATATACTAGACTATTATTAGTCAAGTCATAAATGTTGAAATATATATGTTCAGTCACTATCAATTTGATATGTTACACATTGATATTGAATGTTCAAACTTTTACATTAAGGACTAATAATGAATTCTAAACACTTAAAGTCATTTGTTATTTTGCAGGGTTTTTTATTTAAATGATAGTTTTAACAAATCCAGGTTGATTCAGCTTATACAAGTGGTCTTTTACTTTTTCTTCATTCTTTACCATGACGATGTTTTAAATAATTCATTGCCTTTTTTAAATAAATCATTAAGTTTTTATGATAAGATCTAAAATTTTAACGTCCATAATGAATGATTTAATTATTGTTTTGTGATCACATACCAAGTATTTTCGTGTTGATCTAAAAATCTATTTTTTTGTCTGATGTTTTTTGTTGAAGTCTCTTTGTCTTTCATGCCATTGCTATTTAAAATGGAATTCGTTATTTGTGATTCGTAAAAGTTGTATTAATAGCTTTAGCATTTCAGTTTTTGAAGAAATGTAAGAATCAAATTTATCAAATATTTACTCCAAAGTAAAATGTTTGTTATTGCACTTTTACTGTGAGAATCTTCTGAGTCATTGTTTCCAGGATTAAAGTGAAAGCGATGTTTGAGCAACAGCAACAAAGCATTTAGCCTCTAAGAAGACCCGTAAATTAATTCTGAGAAATACAATTACAGTAACAATAAAAGTAATAATAATAAAATTATAAACAATTGTTCACAATTAAATTATTGCCATTGTTGTTAAATGCAAACATCCAAACTGAGTATCATTTTAAATAACATAAAGTAGTATTTCTCTGAAATAAAAATAAATAATATAAGTATTGTTAAGATTATTTATTTTAAGATAAATTAGTAAGAAATTCTATCAATTTATTAACAATTTTAACTTCAAAAAAGCGCTTCGTCTCAGGTAATACTTTACATTTTTACATTGTCCTGTTGTTCCTCTTGGAGTAATATTCATAAAATTTCCCAGGTAATCTACAAAATGAAATTCATAATTGCATTCATGTATACTGTAAACAAATCAAATTCAATGAAGTGTCAATCGAAAAAAAAATTAGCAGAAAATAAAATTATTAATTTAATTGGCAATTAATAATTAATAAATATTGGCACTACAGTAATTCTTTGTATCCATATTATCCTTCCATAATGATACAACCATTTTAACTTAACCCTTCCCTTAAGTGGCAAAACATCAAAACAAAATCTTAAAAGTATGTCGACATGTTAGCTGACATGTTAAGTGGGACCAGTACACAAAGAAAAAGTAATGACTACTATCACAATTCCAAAAACCGAGTAATTTTATAATTACGGTGAAACCCGTCGTAATGAGTTGTATGAATCGTCATTTCTAACTAGGAAGTTGAGAGTTGTGGTTGCTTCAGTTGCTTAAAGCAAATAGCACTACGTTTCAGAAGCTAAGAATTAATGATATCTCAGTTCTAGTCATTAAATTTGGACGAATAACATTTGCTGAATAACAATTTTAAACCGAGCTAATAAAAATGATAGCTTATTATAAATTAAAATCTTGTAACGACTTTTAAAGCAAACGTATGATTGTGAGAAAAAGAATTAAACTGGCCAATTTACATTAGTAATGATTAAAAGCGCCATTTTTATTCTGATTCTGAACAGTTGCACTTTTGCCAATGGGGACGTACATTCAACCTGTTATCCATACGATACCTATTGTTTGTTTTCGTTCGGAAAAAATGTGACCGTCAAAAATGTCAATGAAGCTCGGGAAATGTGCGAGAAGGCAAAAAGTGGAAGCTGGCTTCTTGAAATCGTCGATAAGAAGACTTTAGAAAGAGTGAAGAAATTTCTTACCGATCATTCTTTTCCAAAGGATGCAAACTTGATTTTGAATGCTGAAAAACATGGAAATGAAAAGTGGAAGTGGATTAAAAGTCAAACTGGTGAGTAATGGTTTGAAAGTTATCATAAAAAAGCGTTAACAAACTCAATTTGAATGTTATCATAAAAAATCATTAAAAAACTCAATTTGAATGTAACCATCAAAAATCATTAACAAACTATATTTGTCTCTTGAAAATGTCTGAGATCTTCCATAATATTACAATTTAGATGTAGCTGATGTTATCATTGGCGAGATAAGTAACGGTGACGGAAATGTCAAGGTCTTTCAACCTCTGAAGGAGACTGGAACAAACGTGCCTCAAAGATACACTGTCATTTGCATGATTGGTAAATAATAACATTTCTGTTAGTGTTATTATTATTATTATTATTCATTATTATTATTATTATTATTATTATTATTATTATTATTATTATTATTATTATTATTATTATTATTATTATTATTATATTATTATTATTATTTATTATTATTATTATTATTATTATTATTATTATTATTATTATTATTATTATTATTATTATTATTATTATTATTATTATTATTATTATTATTATCATTATTATTATTACAGTCGTTTTTTTCAACCTCTAAAAATTAATATTTTTTACCAAAGGCTGTCCTTCCAAGTTAGTGAAATATGAAGGCATGAGATACAAAGGTGGTTCCCACTACCATGATAAAAGTAAAGAAAAATGCTTAGAATCATGTGAACTTTGGAATTGTGAAGCTTGGGAATGGGAAACAGGATATCATTCTGGTTGTTGGATTCATCAACAAATCAAAGGGGAAATGTCCAGTAATCCTAGTGGTACCCTCTACGCAATTAACCCTTCTGGAAAAGGTTATGGCAATTGTGCCGACAACGTGACCGGTCAGTAAATTAATTAAGTTTGTGCCTAAATATATGGTATTAACAATGGATGAATGAATCTATGGGTGGATGAATGAATGAATTTTTGGATGAATGAATGAATTTATGGATGAATGAATGAATATTTGGATGAATGAATGAATTTTAGGATGAATGAATGAATTTTAGGATGAATGAATGAATCCGTGGATGGGTAACAGTTATGATGATATTAACAGTTCAGCAAAGATTAACATTTTTAATATAACTTTGTTATTTTTCTTAAAGAGCCATACATTAGAGACTCTAGACAAAAAGGTGAAGAAAGTCAGGAAATTTTTTCATCGAGAATATTAATAACTCTTTCAACATTTGAAGTTTACACAAGATATTTTAATTAATTTATTTATTTAGAATGTACTGAGACGAACAAATTATTATGTCATAGTTATGATTAAGGTTCTTTATTATTGCTAAACATTTATGACTACATAGTTATGCATTATTGCCAAATAATTATGACTTTTTCAACCTAGACACTATTGCTCTGTACATCTGCCTTTCAATTTTACTCATGACATTAATTACTGTTGCTGCCGTCATATTCTGGAGAAGATACAAACAGAAGTTGGTTCATAAATAATTAAATGTTTAAATTGACATTTAATTATGTAGTATTTTGATAAAATTATCATTTTGATAAAACATTACATCCCTTAGCGCTCTGCTCACAACCTGAAATATTTATTCATTAAAAAAATTGTTTTTATTAAACTCTTAACTTCTTGGAGTTACTCAAATACATTTTACTTAATAGCTTTTTTTGTTTAACTTTTTAAATATTAAATTTGACTTTAAACAGTTTATAAAAAATACTTTAAACCCAGGACAGAGCTCCAAAAGCATGACTTACAAAAGAACGTATATACTTTTCCTGTCTTCTCCGGATTAATCGACGAAGTATCTCCATCATCACCGTCGTCGTCGTCGTCAACATACTACCTGGAAACAAAACAACCAGATACAAACTCTAGCGGACTTGTTTACGCTGACTTAGCCCATCTTCCGAAACAAAACGTGACCAAAAAGAAATATAAGAGTCAAAAGATAGGACCAATGGGAGATGTTTACAGTCAGGTCAAACGCTGAAAAGTGATTTGATTGGCCACTGGTGTCATTGCTTTTAAAGATTTTTAGTTATAATTTGCATTTGTTTCTGCCAGCTTTGAAAATGTTTTCTGGTGCTTTATTGTGGAACATTATTTATTAAGACGAGTTATTTGTCGTTTTGGACATTTTTAATTGTTTCTATCTGGTGTCTGGTTTCATCTTAAGTGCGGTATTTATGGATTAATTTATGTTTCCTAATTGAATGTCCGGTATCATCCTAAGTACAGTATTTATGGTAATGTCTTCGTGTTTCTTAATAGAAATGTATTGTACATTTTTAGAATAATTTTTGTTAATTTTAGAAATCTGTTTTTATTCATGCGCTGGTCTTAATTGCTGTTGTTTTTTTTCATGTTTTTGTATGATTTTTTTTTGTGATTTCGATTCTACTTTTTAAAACGAGATTCATTTATGAATTCTTCATAAGCATGATCATGAGCTACAAATGGCTTCTTTTTGCAGGGTTTCACATAAGTTTGTAAAAATTTTGAATCAATTTTTTTTTTAAATTTAAAAACTTAATCGACTTAACTTGAAAAGCCTGAAAGCATTTATTTATATTTTCTGTATAGTATTACTAATAAATGGTTATTTATTTTTATTTATTTATTTTATAATTTATTCACACGAGGTCAAAGGGCTTATTATTAACTAAATTACACTATACGGTAAATATGAAAAATACCGAAAAAGGGCCTGGTTGAGGCCACTAGAAACAGCATTAAGGACAACTTTTTAGTTCAATAACTAAATTTTAGATTTGCTTTTATGACGCTCCATGTTGATCAGCGGAGTTCTGCTAGAATTCATCAGCGTGCAAGTGGCGTTTTGGAGCGAATCGTCGACAAACGTCTGAGCGTCCTTTGCTCTCGAAGACTGAGTCTGTCCATCTGCAGATGGTTTTCCAGAGTCGAAAGGAGTCGCCTCGTCACACCTGTCTATGACGTCTCCATCTGGAGAAGCCGGAAGGTACCTCAAGCCGAACAAGAGATGAGGTTTGCAGTGACTTAAAAAGACGATTATAACAATTCCACCGAGTAAAAAACAGAGGACTCCCACAATTACCAGGTGGTAGTACTTGATAGCAGTAGTGTCTGTAGTGGCTGATGGGGTTTCCGCTTTGGAATTGAAATCGAAACTGAAGATTTCTTCGTCTCTGTCAGTGTCGTAAGAAGTTTCGTCTTTGTTTGAAATTTGGTAGTCTGTTTGAAACAAACGATACACCTATTAAATGATTTTTTTTTCTGCGCAATAAATGAACTTAGGTTTACGTCAACTAGTAATTGTTTTTAATTATTTTTACTAAGTTATTTTATTTATAACATCTAATCATTTAAAACGAACAATCAAACCATCGTCGGAAAGGCCATTTTCATGACAAAAGAAGGCATTGCAAGCCACTTCTTCCTTACTGGGACCATTGCAATCAAGGTTCACATTGTCCTTACTGGTACCTGACCAGTCAAGAACCTTGTGGACACAAACTCTAGACCTGATCTTTGTGCCTCTGCCACAAGTAGCACTGCAAGGACTAAAAGAGGACCAGCAAGACCAAACATTTTTGGGGCACAGATTGATTCCCTCACAAAGTCTCATTTCTTCAACTGGGTGGTCTTCAGGACCACAGGAAGCGTCGCCTGGTAATTCAAAATAATTTCAATTTCGTCACGAATTTTATTTAACATCAACTTTTTTTTATCATTTTTAATAGTTATTTATTAGTTTCATTTTAGAATTTATTAGAATAGTAAATGTAAACTAATAAGTAATTAGTACTAAAACGTAAATAATGTCGATGCCCTTGCATGAGGTGACAAATTCAATTCTTTTGAAGACCAAATTCAATGAGAGCTTGTAAG